>JAVQJG010227774.1:0-21660 GCA_036024015.1 Craterocephalus amniculus
GGGGCAGGTTACTTTTCAAACTGGCATCATTATTAAACTCTATCGTGATATATATCGATATCGATCAATATGGGAAAAATATATCGTGATAATATTTTTGGCATATCGCCCAGCCCTATGTCAAAATGAAAATGCAAAAGGAAAATAATCAACACTTTGGAGAAAAATCAACAGTCGAGACAAACAAGACAAGCTGTGGTTCATTAAAAGTTGCCCAACAGAGAGAGCAAAGTGAAAATTCCACATTCTGCCTTTTGTTAAGTGAATGCAAAGGGAGGAATGTGATATCCTGTGCATATCCTTTGTTGCAACAGTACAAGCCCATGGCTCCACTTTCTGTGGGCCACTCTCATACCTACCGACTTGCCTGTTGTGGAGTCAAAAGAGCACTTGCTACAGCCTTTTCCTACATATAAAGGCCTATTTATGCAGTGAATGGATGTGTTTTTGAATAAAACTTCTGTCCTTCTGAAATGTGGGACTTCTAAATGTCTTTTTAGCCCATGTTCATGCTGAGAGAATTTTCTATGAAACCTTAATGCTGAGTGACCAAGCTAAAACTTCAAGTAATTGGACAGGCTGTGAAACTTCAAATAGTGTAATCCTTTGTCTTTGTTACACTGATAAATGGACCAAAAATGCAGAAACCTATTTAAATAGGTTGGTGTCTATCATGGAAACCGTAAATCTACACCAGGACTGCAGAAAATTGATCATATCTGGCATCCCAAGCTTTGAATTGCAATCTAGTTTAATCTGAATTCCCTAACAAGGTCAAATAATTACATTATTACCAAAAACATCAATTAATGGTGGATACCTCTTGTTCATAGTTGGCATCTGTGTATCTTTTCTGTCAGAGCTGGGAGGAGGATCTGGAGAATAAGGTCCTGGAGACAATGATGCAGGGCTTGAGATTGTGTAATCTCTGTAGTTTTGGTTCTCATCTCGACTAACTATGACTGCCTCCTGCAAAAAAAGGAAATTTAACCACTTAGTTTTTCTTATGAGTCACATGAGCGATTAGCAGTTACATGGTTAGAGAAACACTACAGCTTCATTTACTTTCTGGAGCTCTTGTGGTGTTGAGCTGATGCTTTAAAGCAATCTCCAGTAGTGCAGATATCATTGGTGGGCGGTAAGGCAATGCAAGGCAAATCTCATTTGTAGCTATAGCACATTTCATAAATGAAAGTCAGTTTATGTAATGCCCAATACATAATATTACAAAATATGTATCATACACAATACATATTATGTATTAATATAAATAATACTATGCTTTGCATAATCAAACAGAAAGAGAAACCCAAGCAGTGGAAATCATAGAAAAAAAGACTTAAATAAAAATACTAATAAAAACATAGAAAATCATTAAATCAAAATTATTTAGCACAAGCAGTCTGGACAGCATGTGTGAGACAGAAAGTGTGATTGTGTGCATGTGTTTCCTTGTGTGTGTGATGTCTTGTGTTTTGTAACTTTCAAAAAACATTTTTGGTGTGGAAAGCACCTTGTGTTACTTGTAGGGGTGCATCAGTGTTTGCCCCGTTAAGGACCATCAGCAAATAAAAATGACATTCGCCGATGTTTATATATATATATTAGGGTTTCTTCTACATTCATTTAGGAGCGGTACCCTGCCATTCATAAAATACAGCCACTGCTGCCTCATTTTTTTAATTGACATGAATAAAGTCCTGCTGCATGTTTCCTCACAGCACAGTAAAGGCCCATTTATGCTCCCTGACGGACGTAATTTGGGGCTTCCGTTCCAAACGTCTTCATGCGTCGCTGCTTTCATACTTCCATGCGTCGTTTCTGTTGCTACGGCTAACCTCCGCTAACCGGCAGTGCTGAGTTTATTGTAAACTCCGCGATACAACGTTAGATATTTAGGAAAGATTTTTAGGAAATCGTCAGACTAGAGATTAATAAATGGTTGAGTTTACCCTGGTCTTTCTGGGAGACAAAACTAGCATTTGATGTTTTGAGAGAAGAATTAAACACTATACTGTATTTAGTGCACCCTGATTCCTACTGGTAGTCTAGAGAAGATCACAAGTCCACAAAAGTGAATGCCATTTGCTACTCTGCTTAGTCCAGACCAAGGTCACAGGAAAGCTGTAGCCCATCGCAGCAATTAGCAGGCAAAAGGCAGAGTAAACCCTGCAGGTCACCAGTCTATCACAGGGGCAGACAAAGACACAAACCACTCACTGCTGGGGAGGATTTAGAGTGACCAATTGACCTGACTTGCATGTCTTTGGACTGAAAAGTAAATGATTTACTTTACATGTGCTGCTTAAGATGTGGTTCTCATTACCTCAATAAAAGAGCAATTGTTCAAGGAGCCTACTTAATTACCCTGCATAATCGAAACTGTACTGTACACAATGAAGAAAAAATTGCACTAGTTGAGAGCAATCCCAGGAAATCTAGAAAGAAAATACTTGGGGGTACCAGTACCAGTAATTTCTAGTTTGTTTGTTTTTTAGTTTGATGTTGTGCCAGTGCATGGTGTGAGGTTCAGAACTGACCTGGAAGCGCCCAGTGAGTTGTTCAGGGGTGCTGATGCCATTGGTCTGTCCAGGAATTGAAGGTTCAGGTCTTGAAAGGCAGATAAACATAGCTTTCAGTTATGAAGACATGATGATAAAGTTTACTGCTGCAGCCATGTACCTGGGTTGATGTCCCACAGAACTACCACATCAGAAAGAAAAATAAATTAAGTGAGGCAGTAAGGACGTCAATGTGAGATTAATAAGCTAAGCATGTAAAAAATATCATGTTGAAGATCTTGTAAGGAAAATGCTGAACAATGGAAAAGTAATCCACTTTCTAAAAAGGTCACAAGTGTAAGTGAAGCTTATTTTAAGCGAGAGCTAGTAAAAACAAACCTACTTGATATCCATTCTTTTTAACGCTCTGGCAAATGTTTACTCTACATTAATTCTTTGAGATTGCTGCTGGAGATGAGTTTTGCAGACTCTGGTCCCACCTCTCCGGCACTTTTTTTTATCAAATAGAAAGCAGATTCTAGGCAATACAACTACTGAATTTGGAGGGGAAAAATATGAGCAGTGTGAGAGCCAATGAAAACATGGGGTGGCCCCCTAGCTGTAGGATCAGAGACTGACAGCCTCCATGGTTAAGCCTGAGGAAAAAAAGCACACAGGAAAGCTGAAATGCCTGTGGTATATCACCCAGAAGGCACACCTCATGTGGCTATGCCTCCACATAGAGCATGCAGAGGACAGGGCAAGAAGACAAAAATTAATACAGCATCTGTGTGACACATTTACTTCATGACATGCGTGGGTAGGAAAATCTCAGTGACAGAAGCTGAAACCATAAAACTGACCATAGCCACTGTTGGTGTTGCACTTCTACTCTATCACACATATCTCAGAAGAGCACAGGATGGCAGGATGTTTAAAAGAAAGAAATATTCTTGGTCAAAGAGCAGGTCAGATGTCTAGACTTTAGCCAGGACCTCAGGTATATTTTCTTTGAGAAGAATTTGCTTTTAAAATGCTGACTTCAAAACAAAAATATGTCAGTCTGACCTAAATCAGCACTTAAAGCTGTTCACCATGCACATCTTTGCTACCTGAAGTTACCTACCTCCAAAAACAAAGTGCAAAGTAAAATTTTCATTCCACTCCTAGAAGTGGAGAAAATCAAATGTAGACATTAAGAGGATTCAATTCACAATAAACAAAAGCTTAAATCTTTGGAGTTGAGATTTCCCCTACATTGGTGTGGTTACAAAAAATACATTGGTTCAGTTGTGGAAGAAGACTGAAGAGGGGGAAAAAACAACAGAAAGAAAATATTCTATCAATCTCAGATATTCAGAGATTATAAACTGTTTCTGTTTGGATGCCACATTGTAAATGTTAGATTACCCTCATCCCACCACAGGCTTACCCATTTATGCCTTCAAATTGTATTGTAAATCACTTTTAGCAATGGGGAAACATCTTTGATTTTATTCCAATTCCACCACTATGAAAAATATCATGATTCCAAAGGGGTGATTTAGAGGAAAGATCCATATCAATTTGACTAAAATGATCTCTTGTGCATCAGGAACTATAAAGCAATGGACAGCTCAGCTGAAAGTATTCATTGGTTGCATCCTCAGTATGCCAACTCAATTGCTGGTCTCCGTTCTCCCCTAGAATTGTAGATGTTACCATCTCACTTTTTGCAGTTATAGAAACCTGAATTTAGATTGCAGCTAATCTTTGATGTATTAGGGTGGTAATGGTTAAAATGAATACCACAAAATTAAATGATGATACTACTAGGCACACAAGTTTCATTAATTCTCCCAAATGAATGATTGAATAACCATTAGTACAAGTCAAAAGTTTGGAAACATTTCCCCATGTTTTAATGGGAATTTTAATGGGAAAGGATGACCAAACCTTTGACTTGCTCTGTAAGAACTCCCCCTCAATAAAAAAAATTTCTAATGAATGAATAAATTTGACCAGACTAGATAATTAGAACAAGCCTGCACTCTTCTGCAAACTTACTCCTATGCTGTACCAGCTTAGCTTTGCTCCACCCAGGAATTTCTGACAGTTCCCTCCATTACAGAGACAAACCAGATCAGAAGTGCTTCAATCAGCATGACATCATCCACAAGGCATCAATGAACAATAAAATCCAAACAAGTAGTTGCAAACAGTCCATCCATCCATCCATCCATTTTCTGAACCGCTTAATCCAATTGGGTCGCGGGTGTGCTGGAGCCTATCCCAGCTATCAACGGGCGAGAGGCAACAGAGACAGATCAAAATATTTTAGGGCTAAGAGAGAGATAGTGTAGTTGCTTTGTGAACAGAGTATATTTTTAATAACAGCATGGAATAAATGTGTTGGTGGATTTGCCAACAACACCATATAACCTCAGCATATCACAAAAATAAAAAAGTGGAATCATGACAGCCTTTTCCAATGAGAAACATCTTTGATCACAACCAGTACACACGTCACAGATGCTAAGCTGGAAAAGAAGAGAGCTCTCACCCCGGCAAAGAACAAAGTAGGCATTATATATTTCTGGCATTCAAATACCGTTTTCTTGAGAACTTGCCTGAACATAAGCTAAACAGTTAATATGCTTGAGGAGTTGCATTAGGACAGATGTCTGCGAGGTGCATCAGAGTCTCGGCTGATGAAAACCACTGAAAACTAAACAGTGGGATTAAAAACACAGCAGATCTACACAGTGGCATTGTACTGGACAGACAAGAAATAAATGGTGTTTCTAGCTTGTTGGGAGACATGAGGTCAGAAGGGAAAAATTCACTCACATGGACGTAGGACATCCGAGAAGGAAATACGTGGAAACGTGTGCTAGGGTGTGTGTGAATGTGTGTGCGCCGATGAAATAAGAAGGGAGACTTTATTTAACAAAAACAAAGTAACAGGGGAGCAACAGTGACCAAATGAGGATTTAGGGAGTATCTTTAATCAAAATGCCAGCCAACAGCAGTACTGGCTTAAAAGGAGAAGCTTTTTGGTAGCCAGAGACCTGCCATCCAAACAAAGTCTTGGAAAATCTCAAAACAAAGTTTTATTTGGAGGGACCAGGGAAGGGAACAGCGTGGCTCTCATACATGCTGGCATTTCCCCTGATTACAATCACTTGTTTTGTTTGTTCAGTGCTTGCTTGATAGAGTTAAAGGCAGTGTAAAAAAGATTGTGGTCTTGGAACAAACAGATAATTAGGATCATAGAAGATATTTATATGAGACACTGCTGTAGAGGTCTGTGTTGCTCAACACTGTACTACACTTTTTTATACTGTACTACAACAAATACAAAATTATGAAAAAAGGGAAAGTGTTAAGTAAAACTTTAGGTAATTATAGAACAAATATTTATGTAATAGATAGGCATGTTTGTTTACCTTTCCACCACCAGCTGCAGATGGGTCTTTGAGTTCTTAATTTTGTTCTGGGCCTCAACGTTCAGCATGTCTGCTGTGTATTCCCCATTGATCTCCAATATTATGTCTCCAGGTAGTAGCTTTGCTTGCTCTGCCTTGCTGCCCCCGTTGACCTGTTAAACAGAGGAATGACTTCCAGTTATGTCTTACTGAACACTTACTGACCCCTTAAGGGATGCAATCCATCCGCCAAGCATAAACATGCACGTGAACAAGCTAATCGTGACTGACATAGTAAATGAGAAAAAATGTCAAGAGCCATTTCAAATTCTTAACCCAAATGTGTCGGAGTTAAATACGATCACATGTAACAGGTTTGCTTAACTAAACACACAGAATAAGATTGTTCATGAAGGGGCCCAGAACTATCATGATTATCTAAATGAGAAATTTTTAAATGTAACGACAAGATTTCATGGTTTGATTTGGCCTGACCTTTGCAACCAGCTTTAACACTGAGCTTCACCACCACAACAGAGGGAATTCCTCACTAAGGGGCAAAAGCACAACATCCACACCACACCACCACATTCAGCTCCCTTCTAGTGTTTCAGAGTTACAGTCACACAAGTCTCAAACTGCAGGTGAATTTGCTTCAACTTAAAGTGATTAGGATGGTATGTGTCTTACTGCTCACTTCACAAATAAAAACACAAATGGGGAATTTTTTTTTTTTTAAAGTGCAAAGCAGAATAAATAGAGCCCATCAGAAATCAGAAATCCTGTTTAAATGAAAAGTGATGCCGAGAGAACGCCAGTCAGCATGTTTGTTGTTGGTCAGCTACGCCAAGTATGAAGGCAGGGGTGCCATGTCTAGAGCCCACTTTGGAGGCGTTGCTGGGGTGACCCACAACAGTGCATGCCTCGTCTCATCAGGATACGCCTGATTTAATTTAAATTAAGATCCATTGGTGGTTATTTTTAAGAGTGTGTCAAAATAAAACTGGGGTAAGTCATCTTTAAGAGCAACAACAATAAAAAAGGGCATCCATGTCTTTTCTAAGTGAATGCAAATCCTTTCAGATGTTCTGTAGTTGCATAACCAAAAGTGGGGTAAAAGAAGGTGCCTCACCAGCAGGATTATTCAAACAAATGTCAGCGATAAAATTTGTCTTTCACAAGAGACTTGCAGGAGTTCATGATCTAAGAGAGCAAATGCACATTTTCTAGGAAGAGCAGCAAAAACTTAATTTAAGCCAGTAACTTCTGAGCACATCTGTTTTTCCAGCATAAGCTGTTGAAAAACAATTAATGCTTTTAAAACTGAGAGCTTGAAGCTCAACTGTTTGGAGCACTGGTACATTGCCATGGTTTCGCTATAATTTATCCTTAACGGTCTGAGAAGATATACTGGGGGAGTCTTGTATTAAAAAAAAGGGGAAAAAAACAAAACAAATCCAGCCTGTGATTGTGTTGTAATACCTGTGGGCAGGTCAGGGTGTCTCCGGCATGCAAAGTTTGTCTGAGCAAGGTTTCCTGGATGTGTTTACCTACAGCAATCATTTTTCCACCTCTTATATTCCAACTTTTTTCTTCTAAAAATCATGACCAAAGAAATATGATCAGTTAAAAAAACAAGTACATGCTGAAGCAAAACTGCTTTGACACACAGGGCAGTACATGAGCAGTAGCACAGAAACCAATGAACAAACATGCTCCGAGATCAGGAACCCCTCACCCCCACTGTAACTGTAATCAGTGGTTTCCTTCTAATGCCGTCTACTTCCACTCTATTCTAGCAGGTTCAGTAGACAAGGAAACAGGCACAACACATTAACGGACATAACACAGAGCAGGACAGATATGTGGGGAGGAAGTTTGTTTTGCATGGCAAACCATTACAAGTTGTATTTTGAGAAAAACAGAGGATATAGTTTGAGAAAAGTATAGGAACGTTTAGGGAAAATGCATCTGTTCACACATACCTTGGATACAGTTATGGCCCTCTTGAAATCCCTTCCTCCAAATATTCTGAAGCCCCATGGTGAGGGGCCAATCAGGTTCACCGTTAGAGCCATTGAGCGATCCGATCAACTTTTTCTAGTCAAAAACCTGAAAAAATAAAATAGATAAGACAAAGTATGACATTTATTATGAGAGATAGTTCAGGCCTGAACAGATCTATGGCTGAATGTTTTCATCAGTCACATATTTCTGCTTGCCAAGCTAAGCATTTGACCACATGGTGAAGACAATGAACATTTGCATGAGACTCCTTTCATCTCCAGCACCACTTCACTTTGATTGGTCTAAGTCCCTTTGACATGAATTGTGTAACCACATCAAATAGGAATGGCAAGAATCTAAAACCAAAGACACATGACCAACATTGCTTAAATGCCTGCAGAGCCAAAGAGTTTGATTGAATCCAAATGCTCTTAGAATACAAAAAAACAAATAAACAAAAAGCAATGCAAAGACAGGGCACACAGTCTAAGCTTTTTATTGTAGTCAACTGTGTCCATCTACACATAAATATACCTATACTGTACCTAATGCATATGGATTGACTGTACAACGGTTTACTTTGATGTGGCTTGCATCACACATGGCAGCTCTTTCAGACATGCATACAAAGCTGGTTAGAGAAACAAACTTGTTCAGCTGATTTGTTTATCATTCATATGGCCAGAGTCATGCAGGATTATTTACATATTCTGTTCTCCACGAATTCTTTTGTGTATTTCTGAATCCATCACTATAAATCTGGTGTCTAAATCCCAATCACTGTAGATTCAGATTTATGGACAAACCTTGCAGATACTTTTGATTGCTTGGTTTATTATAGACACAGTCTTTAACAGGATTTACAAGGCAAGTCCTCAAAGCTTGACTTAAGTTCTTATTTATTGATATGGAACAAATTACTGAAATTGAAGTACATTTTATTTTAGCTCTATTGTCTTGAGATTCTGTCATGCCTTTGTTGATTAATTTTATCCATCAGAAATGTGGAAAGTTACATAAGAAGATGAATGATAAACAGATGCACCACATGCAGGGCTTAATCATCGTGCAGAATGGAACGTCCACATAATCACACATGGCAGAGTTCTGTTTGGTGAAAATGTAGTTCACTCAGTGTGTGGTATGCAGATTTTCTCACGAAGCCTATGAGTTTTTTGTAGACAGAGACAATACAGTTGAATAAAAACAAGGTTACTTGGTACAACACATTAGGATTTCTTACTTCATGTTGCTTGACCTAAATTTCTTCTTTTCCCCTCACACGGCCTGTCCTTCATTTATCAATGTGTACTCCAATACGACCAGAACGACAAGACGATACATGATGAAGTCCCTATCAGCGAGGTACAAAAGGGTAATCTGACGTGTTACAAAACATCATACTGGTGTCCTAAGTAAAAGAGCCAAAAGGTGTCTCTAGGTTCATTTTCCACAACTTCAGTCACAGCAATCAGCCTGGGATTCATAATAAACACATTTACAATGTCATCCAAGATAATTGTGGACTGAAACAATGCAAACACACCCAGAAAAACATTGTACCTGTGACCATTTTTCGTAACTGGTGTATTTTAGAAAGACATTATGGCAACAAGTAATGCATAGGTGTACTCACAGCTGATGCCATTAGCCATGTTTAATACTGACTGCATCTTTGGAGTTAAAAAATGCCCACACCACAGCAGTTTTTCAAAGCTTAGTCTTCTGTTTTTGTAAACCTAGATTACAGCTGTACCGTCAGGATTCTTTTCTATAGCAACACAATGGAGCAGATCAGCATTGGCCTTGAGGTGATAATTGGACCTTTGTTCTTCTGTTAGATGATGCAATCATATCATCATGGTTTACAACTAAAGACAGGGTCAAACTACATTAAAACATGCCCCATATGCCCTGCAATGTACGAGCATGTAGTAGTCAGTGACCACGAGGAATGTTAATAATGATCGTAATCAACTTCTCTGTAAATAAAGCAATAAAGTCCTGTCAGTGATTACATAAGTGCATGATACAGTTATTAGACTTCCTCAAAAAGAGAAGCGAGTAAGACAAACAACAGGTTCAGCGGATCTGGAACTGCAGCTACCCTTCTGTCTTACATCCTTTCAAACGCTGGCCAACTTCATTGTCTGCACATTCCACAAATGTTTGGGGCAAACAGCGCATACCTACTTACTCATTAAGTGTCTGGGCCAATTAACAGGGCTACTGGGCTCACCATCATTAGGGTCTCTTAATTGCTGTGTCATGCAGAAATAAGTGCAGCTGAGATAATGGCAGGGAGCGGCATCCCCAAACTTTCCCAGCCTCTTGGGGAGTCAATTAGTTTAATGCGTCTCAGCAGCTTTTCCTATACAGTGACAATTACCAGCCAAGCACCCTGCTAATTCTGAGGAAACCTTCACTGTTTACATCATAAAAGGGATAGTGAACATCATGATGAAAGGATACTGAGAGCACATAGCACAGCTAAACAGACAACAGATGACAGAAACAACACTGTACTAGCAGGAATCAGTGGTCCACTCGTGCTACATTTAATGGGTGTCTGACTGATGAGATTATAAGAGGCTACACAGCAGCTCATATAAAGCAAAGTGCTGAACACAGACTGCTGAAACCACCCTGTCCCACAAAGGTGCTGCTGGGCAGCTGGCAATACACATAAAAGGTAAATTCTGTTCTGGTGACATCCAGTTGCTTTTGCTGCCAAACCAATGGGCAGCACAATTTACCACACAATGACAAGAATTCTATTCATGAAGTAATTTCTATGGCTTTCTGTCCATCCTCTGCTGTTGCACAGCAGGAGGCCAGCATGAGGATAACTGGAACTGGGATGCAGTAAAACTCTAATTTCCAACAAACAGGTTCATGACTTAACCTGTACCTGCATACCAACAAACAGTGAGGTGTCATGTTTGGCAGCATAATTTCTCAAACACGTTTCACATTTGGCTCATGGTACTGTATGCAGGTACATGGTAAGTCAGATTCAGCTGTGAGAGTCTGCAACATAAATTAAACTGAACTAATATAGTCTCAGCAGTTTATGAATAATATTCTCTATAAGATTGTCTTTTTAAATCCAGTAACAATATTTACTGCATCATAAATCTTTTTAATGAGAATAAGTGATTGTCTGTGTGCTGTTCTTGAATCCGCACACAGCTTTTGCAGTCAGCAGAGGTATCTATAGTCTGATAATACTGTCTCTTCACATATTATTTCCTTTAAATTGGGTCAAATTACATTATTTTCCTTATCCGTGTACATTAATAATGCACTGTAGAACGATACATGACCGTTCTTTCATGTAGACAGATTGACTGCTTGATGGAAACACCTGTACTTGTCTTCAAAATTATTCATACTCTTGCATTTAAGAAAAAGACAAAATTCTTCATTTTAATTCAAATAATTGGAATCTAAAAAAAGTAATAATAAATATAAATGGCCTAAATTATCATTTTGTCAAATACGACATGTTTTTTCTTTATTTAACTGAGTTGAAAAAAAAAACTGAAAAAACAAACAATACGGTCTTGGACCAGGGACATCACATTGCTAAAGAGCAGTGGACCAGAATACCTTTCAACAGTGGCAGAAGTCTGATGGAGAGTTACAGAAAACATCTTATTGTATTGATTACTTTAAAGGATTGTTCAATAAAATATGAGCTTATGTGTAACGTAACATGTTTCGATTTGTCATATTTTTCACTTGTTTTTTAAAAATATTTCTTTGGAACAGCAATTCAAAAACAATGTAATTATCATCATAAAATTTTCAGATATTACTTTTGTCAGATTAAACTTATTTCAGTGGCAGCTTTTTTCTCCCCTCTTCTTTAATCGAAGGTTATGAATAATTTTGCAGACAACTGTTTATGTAAATAATAAAGTGTAAACATCAGTAGATGCTTCAGATTCCTGTCATTTGAAGATTTCTTAGTACACTACCATGTACTTTTTGGACAATGTTTTCATATGAACAATTAAGACTTGAAAAGTAACTTGAGATACTGGAGAGGATGGTACACATAGCTAACTCCAGTGTTGCTTTGCTATTCATAGTTGTTATGTTTTGATTGGATCAAACACAAGCCAAAATATTTGTTTAGCATGTGCTGCAAAAACAAAGAATTACAAACAACAGCATAAGCCCCATTGTTAAGGAAATGAAAAGTACAGAAGCCAGGATTTGAGAAAAATGACCAACCTCACTACGATGAAGTCAGACTTTGTGGCATTTTACTTGAATTCTCCCAAGTCTGGGATCAGAAATTCTGAGTTGCCCTCAAATGCAGCTTTACGTCACTATTTACGACATTCTTGCTCTCTGAGGGAAGTTCAAGCCTGCCATGTATGTACTCTATATGTTAAAGGCCTTTTAGCACTTGTCTGAAAGATTGTCCCTACAGGCAAAAACAAAAACAGAACGTATGAGGGAGAAGAGCAGACTTCTAGTAGTTTCAGACTGGAAACACACTGCAGCATTCAGACAACTTTCAGAGTTAAATGTACACATCATCATACCACAATCATAACTGCACTGATTTTTTAAAAACTGTACAAATGAATCTCTCACATGAAGCTGCTTATATTCTCAGAGTAAAAGGCAAACATTTTCACTGAGATCCAACCCCATTCAGTGAACAGACACATCTACGTTTCATCTACGTGACATATTTGATTTAGCAAGTTTATCAATGCAGTTATGGACTGTTTGGGAAAAAAGTTAGTGAAGGCTACAAGTCTGGAACTCTGCTTTAATGAGTTATTAACTTTGATCAGTATTATGCTACACTAACTCCATCCAGTGAGCATGTTTACTGTTAAATGAGTCTTCATAATGTAAAAAAGTACTTTTTGAAAAAGAATATTTAAAAAAAAATAGAGTTAAATAGAACATGCTGTGACAGAAGCAACCATTAAATGTACAGTAAACAATGCGGAAACTATTAACATTATTGCCTTTAACAATGCCAACCCGGAGGATTAGCACCTCATTTATAACAAGGCATGAAATGTGGAAAAACAAGTTGTTACCATATGTACTGTACTGGACATAAAATTCTAATACAAGGCATTAGATCCCCTAAGCCCCGGGTCTGCAACCTTTACAATCCAAAGAGCCAAACTTAACCCTTGGTTCCACTAAATAAAACTTATTTAGAGCCGCAAATGATACATTTGAAAAAGAAAACTTATAATTTTTGATTAATAGCTAGAGCGGGAAATTTGTCATTTTTGAAGAACAACAAATTTTTTCTATTTTTAGGTTTGGAAATAAAGCAAAACAAAACTTTGCAAAAAGATTTTCCTCAATGGGATGTATATTTTTTTTACCAGTGGGATATTTGTGGATTTTTTTCTTATTAAAAGTTTCCAAACTAATGACACAAAAAATAGATTTAAAAGAATATTACTGGTGCATTTAGTGTCATTATGTTGTGGAAATTTAAGGCAATTGTTTAATAAAAACCTGCTAAAACCTGCATTACCCAAGAACGTTGACACTTTATTTTTCTTAGCCAATGTTATTAAGAGCCATTGTGGAAGGTCCAAAGAGCCCCTTGTGGCTCCAGAGCCGCAGGTTGTATCTGGGCTCTCATAGCTCTCATATTAAACTGACCACCTACATCTAGTTAGACTTTTTCCTCGTGAGACTCTTTCCTCACTTTGAACTTTGAGTCTAGAGGCATTCAGTCAAAATTAACAAGGACTGGTTCTCCAACATGCTAATTCGAGAACAATGACCAATGAAAATGGATTAACACATTCAACTGAGAGCTCTGAAAGACCTTTAATATCCAAGAACACTCCTAGATGAACCACTATAGCTTCAGGGGAATTCTCCTGCTATGAATCACACACTTGTCAAAGTACTCACTCGTTGCTTAACACAAGTGTAAACTTTCCACAAGCCATGTCAGTGATGCAGTCTGCTGCTGTTGACTCTAACCTGTGTGTCATCCAGTATACTGTCAGGTCAACACCTACCTGGACACACACCCTCTTGATGAAAGGCGAAGGAATGCAATAGCAAGCTCTGGACCTAATAGATTCTACAGAAAGTTATTTCATCTCTATCACACCCATACGTACGATCAAATATCTCTGCAGTTCCTAAGGAGATTAGAAAACATCAGAATAACAAACGCTTGATGATGAAGGGTGTGAGATCATCTGACATTTGCTGTTTATTGTGGCTATTGTTTTTAATTGGTCATGTGTCATCACACAAATGATGTACTGAAACATACCTGCAATTTTTGTGGGTTACTCCCTTGACAAGAAACTTAAGGGTGGGTCTTCCTGATGGGTTTCATCTTGTGAAATAAAGATTTATTCAGTAAACTTAGATACTGTAGTACAACAGACTATAACATCATACATCATGCTTTTCTTGCAGAGTTATTACTTCGTTGCTGCACTGCTACAGTGGATGAAACTAGTCAACTTTCAAACACTGATTCACAGAGATAAAGAGACAGAAGTCTTGACTTTACTCATCACTTTGCTACAGATTTACAGATCTTAATTCCACTTTTCACACTGAATGCATCACTCTCTTCTACAGAACGAGGCCAAACCACTTCCTCTTTTACATGATGCTGCTTTTTTGTGAGAGGCGGCAAAAATAACTTCTTCATAACATGTACCAATATAACATGTGCCACAACTGCAAACCTGGCAGGAACAATGCAATCGCTTATTACTTTCTGATCATGCAAGAAAGATACTTAGCCTCACAAACTTCCCTAAAACTTTAACTGAAAGGAATGAGTCAAAACAGCCTCCTACCCTCGCTCTGTCTCTGCTAAAATTGAAAGCCACACTTATGTGATCCAAAAAGAAAATCTTTCATCTTTCAGACTGACACCAACTTCCTGAGTACATGTGCATGACAGAGTAAAGCTGCCAGTTATAGAGGTTTTAACAAAATGTAAAATTCAGACAGAAGGCTAAAAATATTTGCACGCTTCAGTTAAAACTTTACCACAACTGCAAAACAAAAAGAAATCTTTCCATTACTGAGAAGATAAAGGCCCTTTCTCTGTTTTCTTGAAAAGCTACTGATTTTCTCCATCCAAAATTACAG
This sequence comes from Craterocephalus amniculus, assembly GCA_036024015.1. Taxonomy (NCBI): domain Eukaryota; kingdom Metazoa; phylum Chordata; class Actinopteri; order Atheriniformes; family Atherinidae; genus Craterocephalus; species Craterocephalus amniculus. Next base: position 15,044 of record JAVQJG010227774.1, read on the forward strand.
CGGTCTACTTTTGGTTACCGAGTGTTTACTGAGAAAAAAAAATAAAAAGCAGCAACGGCATCACAACAGGGTAGGTAGAATATGCACATAAAAGGCCACCAGAGCAGAGCAACAATGGATCCATCTACTGAGCTCACAGCCAGTTGTATTTACACTATTCACAATAAGTTAGGGATATTGTTATTGTTATTTACAGTACAGAGTGCTTTTACTATTTGATAAGAATCTTAATGAATTTAGTAAAAGTTCTCTGTGACCTTACTAATAATGAATGAGAAGAAACACCATTTTCATTAGTTTGATATTCAACTCCTATGTATGACATCCACCGAGTCTCTCACAGTATCCCTCACTTATTGTGAATAGCTTGTATGTAAACATGTTTAGTGAACTAAAAGTGGAGGAGTGTAGCTATGTCTAGACATTTGGTCCACACATTTACTCACTGAAGTAAAACATTAAGGGGAACTGATGAAAAGAGTTAAAATAAATAAACAAATAAAATTACTGTCATAACTGTGTGAATGTTTCAGGGCAGTTATGCTTGGTCTTTCCACAAGTCACACTGACTTCTAAATTTGCAAAAAAGAAAAAGAAAATTTTTTGCTGCTCTCCTGAACACAACAGGAATGGAAAGTCTGCACGGGGTGCTGGAGGTTTCCTCTCAGTTTGGAGCCAAGATGCAAGAATCACTTTCCATTTCCTCTTCAATAATGCATCATCAGTCAGCACAGGTTATATCTACTGTACACTTTGACTATACAGATAATGAGCACGAACAAGCCTTCAGTACATTTTTGACATTTCCCCTACTTTTTATAATAATAAAAAGTACCAATAAGCATAAAAAGTTAAATAATAAGACATTTGAAGTATTTAATAAAAGTTTTTAAAAAGTGTCTAGCAGACAATGCCGTGCTGCGTCCATAAAATCAAATGTACCTTTTTCTTAATGAGCGCAGGTGGACATTGAGACACTTCTATTATTAACTGACTCCACTTACCAAGGTTACTGCGGTGTGATTTAAGCGGTTTCCTTCACCTGTTATATGCGGCGTCCCACGACGAAAAAGCAAAAACAATACAAAAGTAGCCTTGAGCACACAGCAGGTCCCAGCTTACATCAGCCTGACAACTACTGCCTCCAAAACGCAAATAAAACAAAATACCAAGCAGCTTTAACAACTTCCCTCCGTCATAAATAATAACAGCAAAGCGTGGCTACTCCCTCGTTCGTTCTCAGCCTTTTTCAGACGTAAAGATGACGCGCGCGAACCCTACCTGTGACTGTGCAGCACTGCTTCCACTGGGACGATGTCGCGCGGAGCCATGTGCCGTTACCAAAATAAAAAGGCTGACAGTGGCAACAGCCAGAGGCGTGTCGCATCGCGGAGGAGGGAGGGGACGAGGCTGCAGTGGAGATAATTGAGCTATTAATTTAGAACTGGCTGAGCTGTGTGTCCACGCGCCACCTGCTGTCAGAGCGAAGCTGCTCGCGCCGCTCCCGCAGCAGCAGCTGCAGTTAATTGGAGTCAGCGTCTTTCACCTGGCTTTGTAGTTGTATAAGGGCCACTAATTAGGCAGCCACTTTATAAACAAAGAAAACACGTCAAGCTGACACTTTAAAAAAAAATCAGCTTTAGTATCAATAAAGCCGTAACCTATAAATCGTCCTAATGGTAAATTCTATAGTCATGGAAAGTCCCTTAAATATAACTTTGTATTTTCCTTTATTGATCACTCTGCTAGCTTCAGATTTTACAACAACTTTAAAATATAAATAAATGAACAATGAACACAACAGGTATCACTCTGTAATGTTTAATTGATTTTCTATATAAATTGTATTGTATTGTACCATAATCCATTGTTTTTAAGCAAATATATATTATACTTTAAGTTTTATAAACTGTTATCTGTACAATTGTCTCATCTGTCTAAATTAGATCATATTTTACATCAAAATCAGCAAACTGTTACATAAAACTGCAAAAGAACTTAATGATAAAGGTCTTCACTTGGTCTCAGAAACTTGACAGAAAAGTAGCCTTGCACAAATACAGAGGGTTTTTTGAATACTGTTTTTAAAAGTGAAATGCAAATGACAGTAGATAGTAGCAGCAGCAAACAGTGGGGATAAAGTGACGTGGGGATGTTATGCGGGCAGCTGATCAGTTTTGGCACAAACTGAAATAACTCAGTCACCTTACATAATAATAATCAACCTTTGCTACAAAAATATGCAGATTAAATTCTTTAATACAGCACAGAGTATGTTGTTTAACTTAACACAGGTTTGAAGTTTAATTTCAAAGCATATAAACCTTTTTTACAGGCCCCAAAATGAGACATGTCACATTTAGCAGATAATTATATTTGTTCATGGCCTCTACTGTATACATCCTAACATTCTGTCATAAATATCTAACCCACATGGATCAGGTTTTTCATTCTCCTGGACACTCTTGTGGAACAGATCTTGACATACAGTTTCTGAGGCCTTGTTGTGTTTTATTTTGAGCACTATGTACAGATGAGGATGCTGTTTCCTCAAGTGCTGCAGGTATTTTCAGAGATCTGAAAGAAAATCTGGAAAAAATATTTGAAGGAATCATTACTAATAATAACAGAAAAAAGTACAGAGTTCCTCATTCATAACACTCAGCGGTGGTGTGTGGCGGCATGGTGAAGACAAAAAGCTGAATGCACTGAATCGGGACCTTAGAGCGAATGTTACTGTTCAGTGGGAAGGAATGCAAATTTCCTGCAGCTGCAAATAGTTGTGGAGCGAAAAAAAAAGAAAGAAAAAAGGTCCATTATTTGTAACTGAAATAGTCACATCAGCTTACATTCTTTCCTTACAACTGGTGTGTAAAACACTCTCAAATCTTTGTGAACCTCATGCAAACACACACATCCTGTATGTGCACACGCATGCAGGTTTGGTGAGAAGAGAAACTACATGGTGTGTCCCCCCTCTTCTCTCCTGGGAAACTGAGTGAGCATGCAGGACTCACTAAACAAAGTCTTGGAGTGTGTCGGGTAGCGGTAAAAAGATCTTCAAAGCTGGGCTTGTGAGTGTCTTCAGATGTGGGCAAACAGTGAGTGAAGAAGTCAAACTGGTGTCACATAATTCCCAGGAAAAGTCCCAAAAGCACGAGTCCTTTCTGACGTACCTGCAGAGAGCAGAGCACATTCTGTAGTCACACAACACAAACATTTAGCTTGTGGACAAAGTTCTAATGACAACTGCAATACTCATGGTGTCCACTAGAGGGGAGTGTTACACAAAAATGCTTCCTGAACTCTCAAATTTTCGTCAAAAAAAGGGAAAAAACTCTTGAAGTCATTTAAGCAGTTCTGCAGAAAAGTGATGCTCCAAAACTGACAATTTATCTAATTTATAATCAGGTACCATTCATTCAGAAAATCCTTACCTACAAACCAGCCATCATCACATTTCTCCATCACTTGCACGATGTCACCTTCTCTGAGCTCTAACTCATCTGAATTCTGTGGTTTGTAGTTATAAACAGCTTTGTATCTAAAAAACAAACACACTGTATAAATCAACCGCACCTAAACTACAACAACTTGTCTGTTCTGCAACAATGTGATCAGACATACGGTTGGCGCGGTACCACTGATGAACCAGAGTTGTTTGGCAACTGTGAGTTGAGGTGTGGATGAGAAGGAGCCGCCTGGTTTGGTATTGCACCCTGGGAAACATACAAATCTCAAATCAGGCATCATGACATAAGAAACGGTGAATCATATTCCGAACACAAACAGTGGCAGCACAGGTGTGGGCATGCTGTGAATTTCTAAAGGCGGCAGGTGAGAGCAGACCTGTGAGGGATCAGTGTATCTGGGAGTGTTCGGAGAAGGAGCTCCTGCTCTGTGCACGGACGCTGATGACTGAGTGGAAGGAGAAACGGCTTTAACTGCGGAGCTCTGATTGGCCAGGTGTGTTGTAACCCAGTGGCTGTTCTGGTTGGAAGGTGAAGCCGTTGTGGAGGTGCTGTGGGGCATACGATGGGGTAAAGGTGTCTGGTTGGGGGATTGTGACTGTGAAGCTGGACCGCCAAATGGAACGGGTGAAGACGGTTTCACGGGGGAGTGCTCAGGTTTGGGACTCATGGAAGTGGGAGTGAAAGGATGCAGTGGTGACCGCGTGCAGGGGGAGTGGACCGGGCGTCCTGGACTCTGTGGTCCAGGTGAAATGGGGGACATGGGGCCCGATGAGAACTCGTCCATAGAGTATTTGGTCCGGGGCATCTTGTTAACCTGGACGTAATTGGCTGGAAAGATGCCACTCCGGTTTGTTCCAGAAATCCTGCCCTCCAACCATTTATCGTCGACTCGCCTGGTTATGCTGATCACCTCCCCCTGGAGGAGAGAAAGGTATTTTGAAAGGTTAAATTGCAAAACAATAAAACCAAAAATACTGATAAAATCTCAGAAAAACAACTAAAGCAGCACAAAAATCATAATAGATGCAATATAAACACGATATATCCCAAAACAGCAAAGCCAAGAGAAAACAACATTTCTGAAAACATTGCAACAAAAACATGGGGATGTTTAAGAAAAGTAACCACAAAATCACTGGAAAATTTTTTAGTTTTTTTATGTTTGAATACATAGTTTGATTAAACCGTTTTGGTGGAAATTAAACATACAACACATGACTTCTCAATAAGTTAGGTCAAGGCTGATCAGCAGATTTAATCACAAACCCTGGATATTTCCAGGCAAATGCAAAGCAAAACTAATCAGCTCCTGAATATGTAATAACATCGATGTCAATCTTTTCATATAATTTCTAGAAAGAGAGCAGTGAAGAGTTTTAAAAGGCCAATGAGGAAAACAACGCATGAATCTGTCTTTTCCCAGTATCTGAATCTTAGATATGTGATTTAGATCTGAATCCTGTAAGACATAACAGAAAGTTAACAACTCACTTTACGAAAGGAAAGTTCAACTGGGAGGTCTCCATTGAAGTTGTACAAAGCTACAGCTTCCCCGTAGTCCAGCACCTGAAGAGTGGGGGACTTAATAGGTGTTGGCTTCTCTGTAGGAGCCAGAATCTAAGAAGGACACACAGTGTTAGTCAGCAGTTCCTGGTCTAGGATTTAACACATAAAAGACGAAAGGCTTCAAAAACACGAAACAATTTACCTCCACATAAGAAGTTGGGAAAATGCCAGCTCTTCCATGATGCTCTCCTTCAAACCAGTTGGCATCGACCTGCCTGTGAATGTAAACTATATCGCCTTTCTGCAGTGTGAGCTCTCTGAAGAGAAGAATAAGGATAAATCACACAAAAGGGAAATTCTTTAGTCTAATAGTGCCAGTCCAAAGAGTGAAAACATGTCTCATTAGCCCATTCTGAAAGGATTCAGACTTCAGTTTTGACAATGAGCCTGTTAAAACTTGACATTTTCTGTCAGAAATGTAGGTGATGAGATATGAAGGCATATTTATAGTATCAGCAAACACTACTCACTTGGGCGACTGAGCCTGGAAATTAAACTTGGCTCTCGCTGCTTTCATCTAGAAATAAAAAACAATCATTCAGTGTTGTAGGAACACTTTCTGTTATCATGAGAACAAAAGGATATTACATGTGTTATCCTTTAAAAAAACAGGAAAGGTACACAAACATACCTTTTTCTCTTCTTTTTTTGATGGGAGCTCCATTGTTTCATTGGCAGGGCAAAGACGCTCTACTGTGGAACACAGTGAGGACACGAAAGGCGTTACAGGGGGCTAATTCTTGCACTCTTTTGCTCTGCAATTTTTTATTTTGTTGCTATGTAACGACTTTCACAGTCTTAACAACAACTTCCAAACTCTAAAATGGATATTGAATTTTGAGGAAAAGAACTCAATAGAGCTAATCTTTAATCAGTCTTCCGAGTATCACTTCCTATTTTTGTGGACTTCCTCCCCACCCATCTCCAGCTGTTTCTATACGAAAAAGCTACAAAGACTTTCCACGTCTCACCAGCTTCTCTTAAAAGTGAGTGGACACACAAGCAAATGAAGTATAACCATGAGACCATGAGATTAGATGACTTAAAACTTTCATTTCATGTTTGCTGCCTCATTAGACGGGTCGCCTGTTTTCTTAACACACTTTTGGATAGAGAGTTGATTCAGGAAACAAGCAACACATGGATAATTGGTTGCAAAGGACAAACTGTGCATGTGAACTGCTGATTCAAAAGAGAAAGAACCCCATTTTTACCATATGTAGGAGCAGATGCTGATGCCGTGCAGCCAGCGCCCCGGACAGGCTGCTTTGATGCTGATGAACTGCTGAAAAAGCGAAGAAAAGATGCAGCTATTATGTTTTTATCATTGCCAGTGAGTCACTGAATCAGGGAGAGAGGTTTCTAATGACAACAGAAAACAAACACAGACAAAACACAGTCAGCTGGGAGAGAGCATATGTGGTGTTTTCCAGCAGGTTTCCTGTACACAGCTGTTTGCAGCTGGTTTGAATACACTGGATGGAGATGACACAAATAATCAGACAGCCAGAGGGGCCAGTGTGTGTGTGTGTGTGTGTGTGTGTGTGTGTGTGTGTGTGTGTGTGTGTGAGTCTTTGT
>JAVQJG010227778.1:0-16442 GCA_036024015.1 Craterocephalus amniculus
ATTAATCAATTAAGTTAAAGGACATTTTAGAAACATTACTGTATGACTGTATATTTTTCTTATTTAACTTCATATCAAATTTCCTTTCATTTTAATCTAACAGTATTCATCATTTATACTGCAACAAAACAACAAAGTAATTTTCCTCCAAGGATTAATAAAGTTTTATTCACCTCAATTTGATTCAAGAAATTTCAGTTTTTAAAGTGATTATGAATTGTTTCTGGATGTGGAAAAGTAACACCAAGGACTTTTACTGAAATAACCCTTTGTAGTGATGTTTTGGGTGGAAGAGCAGTATCCTACCAACCAGAACGTCAGTGGTTCGATTCCCCTTACTGCATGTTGAAGTGTCCTTGGGCAACACACCCCACATTGAACGTGTATAGAGCACTGAGTGTGATACAACATAAGTGCTGTGTGAATTTGTGTGTGAATGGGTGAAAGTGACATGTAACGTCGAATCGCTTTGAGCTGTCACAAGACTGGAAAAGCACTATACAAGTACATTCCATTTACCATTTACCTTTTTTTGAGTGTCATCACCCTTTTTCTCCTGGGTCACATGAGAGCTCAGCTACTGTAGCGTTGGATCATAAATATGTTCTTAGGACTAACTTGTTTTAAACAATGTTCAAAAGTAGTGTTAAAAAATATACCTTAAATGCACACAGGAAGTTAAAATGGTCTACTGTTACATTTCGGAAGCATTCCAGGTAATCCAGGCGAAATATACCCTTCTAATCCCTTCCACTTTCTGATTATAATTAGCTGCTTTTATTAAAAATTAGATTTATGCTTGAATTTTAAGCCACATATTTTATATTGATGCTTCATCCCTGATGTCAAACAACAAAGAATATGTAACAAGATAAATGTAACTTTGGATTCTTACATGTCTCCTTTTATGAGAAATCTTCTGCTGGAAGGATTGTGGGAATAAGAATGGGGGCAGAAATGAGAAGTGGGCCAATGGCCACTTTTCCAGGTCCCACTATACTAAATAATAAGGTGAAAGTTGATGATGTGGTGAATTTCTAATAATTGTATAAAATTTGTGTTGATTTGTACAACTTTTAGCTCATTTGGCCCTAAAATCTTGCGTTGTATTGACAGCTAAAAGGGACAGCTAAATTAAGTCTTTACTTCTTGCTGTTCATTTTCATTCAGAAATTTGACAGAAGATATGTTTAATTTCAAATTTTAAATTTTAACTGAATAAATTTTTTTAAAAATCCAGTCTATCTTTGAATCAATCTAAACACACCATCAAGTGCTAGTCCAAAACAATTTGTGCATCAAATGAGTGAAATATCATTTATAGATATCCTAAAGAAGAAAAATGATTTTCTCTTCACAAATATTTTTTTCTGCTCATGTAAAATAAACATTGTAATCAGATGTCTTTTACTTATTGATCGAAAATGTGACAACTGTCTCATTATTATCGTTGGGACCTTGTGAGGACGGGACAGTTTCTTAAGGTTCAGCATCAATCAAAGAATAAGGAAGGAGCAGAGTGTAAATGAGGTCAGACTGGAGTTCACTGTAGTTATAGAAGCTGCAACGTGTCCACGGTTTAACCAGACTGCTTTGTGGATCTGCCAAATTTTCTTCCCTCTCTCTCTCACTCTCTCTCTCACATCATGGGAAGACAATGTCTCAGTTGGAAAAGTTGGATTTAAACACAGTTTAGCACACATATTCTGAAGTTGTTCAGGTAACTTCTGGTCTGTTTATTTTTTAAAGAGCAACATCACAGATCTGTTTGTTAGAGAGAAACTTGTGGGAAAAAAATGTTTAAACATTTAGGGGGAAACATTGGAATAGTTGGGATATGGTATCTTTAGAGGTACCTCTGTTAAAGCTGGAACTGGAGTCAGTGGAAGTTTTATTTGTGTTACTCATGCAATATGCTGGTTTTCATATCTAGTTCCTTGTAGACACATTTAGGATAGGCAAAGGAAAATAAAACAGACTATAATATAGCAAGACATCCCATCAATGCACCAAATACCTGGCACAGAATATCGGTTATTCAAAAAGCCGCAAGAGGTTTCCAATTGCCTTATTTCACTGTGCGTAAATTACGCACACTACACCTGAAACGTCCTCAGACATCAATTTGAACTGTTGCCTCTCTGGTTTTAATAGATGACACAGAAACAGTTACACAAAACAACTTCCCGCTCATGAGAAATTGCACAGATCCCAGCACCACATATCCTTAATACACTGGATTTCAATGCAGCTGCATATCTGTTCTTATGGTAAAATCCAAACCAGCTCAGCGACGCGCGGTCTCGCTTTGGCACCCAAAGAGACTAAACAACACAGGTCACAATTAAGAAGAATCCACGCAGATTGAGTCGACGACAAAAGACGTCTGAGCGGCGGAGAGCCGGCGTGTATATGATGACTTTCCTCATCATCCACGTTCGAGCTGAGGCGTGAACTTGTTTGACACGCTTTAAGGCGGCCCTCTCTCTGACGAAGGAGGGACTCTGCGCCATGAACATGTACAAGTTGTCTGGTGCGCCCAGGACCTCCCCAAAAGTTATGGCATATAAAAGCCAAGCTAACTCATTTGTTTAGGCAGTAGGGAGTTTCTGCTAGGGTCTGGATTGGAGTTACGCACAGACCGGACCCTACCGTGTATGAGTGTCTGAGGAGAAAAGAGGACCCCCCCCTACCGCAAAGAATCTACATGTCTAATATTTAGACATGTTCAGCTTTGTGGATATTCGGTTAGCGCTTTTGCTTAGCGCAACGGTGCTTTTGGCGAGAGGTCAAGGCGAGGATGATAGTAAGTATCACTTTCAAACATTGACCCGAGTTGGTAATCTTTTCTCTGTGGGACGTTGGCGCTCTATGGATGAGGAAAGCCCGTAAGGATGCTGAGCAGTTTGTTGGAACTGAACCGCCTCTGCGGGATACTGGACTCCAGAGATGGTGAAAGTTGTTGCACTTTGAGGTGGCTTTTTTTTTGTTTTTTTGGTCGGAGATCTGGAAGAAAAATAGAAATTTCTTGACTGGACTTTTCCATGTTGCCTGCTCCTCTCAACTGACGTGCAGATACATGCTCAGTGTGCGTCCTGCTGGAGTGCAAACCTGAGAGGAGCAGCTGCACAGTCTCTGATGCTCAGTGCCAGAACATTGGCTTCAAAGCTGAAACACAAAGAGAATTTGTAAAAGGCAACTATTTCAAGTCAATATTATTTATATCTATTGTTTGGGTTGAGCTCAGTTTTCAGCTTTGGGAAATACAATAAAAAAAACGCACTAAAAGAGAGCATGCAAGATTGTTGCTGGGTATTTGATATAAATGGAGGATTTTTCTAATAGGGTGTTAAATCTTTGGAAAATGCTATGGAGGTCAGATACACTGAATTAATAGTTTCCACAGGACTAGGTTTGCTGAAAAAAATGACATCGGAAAAATCGTTGAAGTCTGACGTCGACATTGAAATAGGCTCGTCTAGACACCAAATAATCACCATCCCTGCAAGGGTGCGGAAGGCCTCTTTTTGCAACACAACAGCACCGCTTTGTGGCAATTATTAGAACTGCACAATCATCCCTCTTACTTTTCCCCCCCTTTCACACACGCACCAGCCCGCAATGTGATCAGGCCCACCGTTATTTCCCATACCAAGGCTTTGAAGAGAGACCTAAGCTAGGCCTCAGCAGGAACACTAAAGATAAAACAACCCTAAGCTGCTTATAGCTCACGCAGACACGCACTGTCACTAGACTGCAATAGGCTATAAGTTCCATTTTCAGGTAACAAATGTGTCAGCTAGCACCCAGGTTAAAGGCATTGCTTATCAATAATATTTTTTCTTGACTTAAGCACATTTAACTCCAATTTGCTACAAAAATGTGCTTTACTATTTACGTGTGATACTGAGCAGGGCCGGAAATAAGAGGTGGCCTAGGATGGCCTTGACCACCACAGACTGAAGTCTGGCTGCCTCAGTCTACCAAACAAAATGTATTTTAGTGGGAATGTAGGCCTGCATGCTGAACTGGAGTAACTTCCAGTTGCTACAAATATTTTAGCGAAACTTTAAAGACTATTTCTCCTTTCTGGAACCATTTCTTCTTACCAATTTTCCCTTTTTAAGGTTAGTTAAGAAGGAAGCTATTGTCAACATATACAAAAATTTAAAGCAATGATTTTGTGGCACTTCAAATATTTCCAACTGGCTGAAAACTATAAACTGTATCAAAATGGCCTTATTTTTAGACCTAAAGTTGAGAAGAATATAAAAGTTTGGGCTTTGAATATTTATTGTGGGAAAGAGTGGTGCTAACTGCAGAGGCTCGTTTATCAAGCATGCATGTATGTTGTTATCTTGAATAATTTAAACTGCACATTTGAGTTTTATCAACTTGGCAGCTATCCCAGTTTGATTTTTTCTTTTACTTTTATATAAGAAAGTTTATGAGTAAACAAAGTGTCCTTTCACATGGCACTCATGGCTTCTCAAGTTAATTACAAGAGTAAATCATTAGAAATGTTGATTATTTGGCCTGTGGCAGTTTGAAATGCAGAAGAAAATGAAAAAAATATCAGCTTCTGTGAGCTTCTTTCTTCCATAAAAGTGGTTTTCCTTCTGCTGTCGGATTCCTGATCCTTTTTCATGAAAATTGTTCTTTTCTGGAGACAGAAGTTTCCTCTACTGCAATGTACAGTAACACATTTATACAGCTGTAGTTAAAGTTAACCAGTTATATCTACTTACTTTGTATTTGAAGTAGTTTCATGATTTCAAGCCTAATTTTCAGTCATTGCAAGTCAACACATATAAGTTCATTACCTTCTTCAGTTTAACTTATTTGCCATCCGTATCACCAAACTCAACACCATTCTGTTTTCTTTTCCAGGCACATTTGGCAGCTGCAATTCAGGTGGACAGTCATACAATGACAAGGATGTATGGAAACCAGAGCCATGCCAAATCTGCGTCTGTGACAGCGGGACTATCTTGTGTGATGAGGTGATCTGTGAGGACACATCTGACTGTGAAGACCCATACATCCCTGATGGAGAATGCTGCCCTATCTGCCCAAATGGTACTCCCCACCATTTTTGTGGTTTTATTAGCCCTGTGGCACCACCTACTTTCCTCCCACGCCATCTTTGGCTTTCTGACCATGAATGGACCTGAGGCCTTCATCCTGCTTGCCTTCCTGCCTGCTTGCTTGAGGATTTCAGTCAGAAAAAAACACTTTGGATTATTATTTTTTTCCATTTACACAAGAATACTCTTAATGATGGATTGAATACTCTTTGGTGGAGTCTGGGAATAAATGTGCAATCCCCCAGCATGCCTAGCTGTGCAGCCATAGTTCAATGTTTAACCTGGTCATATTTACCATAGACTCTTAGATCTTCATGTTTTCTCATTTTCAAACAATTATTTGGTTGCAACATTCATCTTTGCTTTGGATCAATTGGCATTTCGCATCCTGTATTTCTTGATTTGTTCTCTGTACCTGCTTTAGATGGCTTTAACTTAACGCTTGGACCTAGCATAACTTAACACATTTAAAGATAGAATATTTGAGATGAGAGTGAGTGTCTGTCCAAGAGGTGTTGACATTTCTATTTTTTGTTGATTTTCTTTTTCAGGAGAGCTGCCTCCAGTGGTTGAGGTATTTTGACTTTTTCATTTTAACAAATGTTAGACATCACACATAGGCTTAAATTCTAAATTAAACTTTTGGCTATACGGTTATGGATTAAACATCGCAGCATAGCTTAACTCAGCTTTTCCATCTATCCTTAGATACCACCAGGACCCCCTGGCCCCAATGGAGATCAGGTAGGTTCAACATTATTTACATTATTCAAGTGATATTCTCTATTCTTCAATGCAAATGCTGTCTGCAGCTTTTTGATTAAACTTGTATGTGAAGTGATAAGTTTGAAGTTAGCAGCTAGGTCTTTGTAAATATTCTGAAATATGATTGTTTTCTAATTTTTAGAGATGAGAGTCTTTAATTGCCGAAAGTTTAACAAGATAGTGATTAAAATTGTAGAAAAATACACAGCACTAGTGTGCATATAACGAGAGAGCCCCACGAAATTGACCTAAATACCTATGATGCTTCAGTGACGTCACTGATGAACTTTGGTAAATTGGTCAAAAGGTCTATGAAAGTTCACATAATCACAGAGCAAAAAGGTTTTTCTATATAAGTAAAACATATGACAAGAAGCTCATGTCATCAATTTGAAAAACAAAGAGCCAACTTTGTCTTTAAAACAAACAGATAAACCTTGTAAATAAGAAATATGTAAAGTTGCATGCTGGTTTTATGGGTCTGTTTCTGTGAGGCTAATAAAGATGCTGTCTCATATTTATCAGTAATGAAGCAAGACATTAATAACGCTAAAAGGTGAATTAAAAGTGATTCACATGATTTTACTGACGATGGCTTGCTTTTCCTACAGGGTCCCGCTGGTCCTCCCGGCCCTGATGGAATCCCCGGACAGCCTGGCCTCCCCGGCCCCCCTGGTCCCCCTGGCCCCCCTGGCCTTGGCGGAGTAAGTATCACCAGAGAAGAATTATAACACTTCAAAAGAGAGATTTGTTTTAGAAATTGAAATAGCAGTTCTCGACTTTAGCAAGATGTGAGGAGGATATTCAGGAGGTGTGACTCTATGGCAGTGGGAGAAAAAAGGGTGAATTTCCTCCATGTTTGTTTCAGCACCGGCATGGCAGACAGCTCCTTTCTCTTCAGGTGTATGTCACAGGAAGATTGAAAATGTCAAGAGTTCATATGTAACCAGCTTAGTTAGAGACCTTAACAGACTGATAATGTCAGTTAACACAATAATATCAAAAGTTATCTCACATTTAAGTTTCAATTCCTCTCCAGAAACACTTATATTGCTGTTTGCAAAACAACATAGCTGTAAGGGGGAAGGGGGAAGGCCTTTTTTAGGTGTCAGACTCGATATTTTATTATTTTTATGTGCTGGGATGGCAGTCTTACATGTTGGTCCTATAAAGTTCAGAGACTAACTCCTCATCTTTTCCTCTTACAGAACTTCTCTCCTCAAATGGGCTACGTTGACCAATCAAAATCCAGTGGCCCACCTATTCCTGGCCCCATTGTAAGACGGCTTTTCTCTCTCTCTCAAAATTACTGCTTTGCTAAATGTGCTAAACAGATAATTTAGTGATTCTTTTTTACCTTCATCAATAGGGTCCTCCAGGTCCCCGTGGTTCTATTGGACCTTCTGGTCACCCCGTAAGTATTTCCTCTTGCAAAAAAGTTTACAATTTGCCTGAATCATTTTTTTCTTGCATTAGATATTTAAGATAGATTAAATGTGTTGATCTATTTTTTTCTTGTCCAACAGGGTCCTCAGGGTCACAGTGGACCTCCTGGAGAGCCCGGTGAGCCCGGAGCTTCTGTGAGTATAGCTACCTGTTAATCTTTTAAATAAATATTTCTCTTGTTTTGTCTTTACTGATAAGCTAAGAGGGGAATATTTCAGCTTCATCCACCAAGAGATGCAACTCTTTAGCTTAAAAGCCTGTAAACATTAGTTGTTTTTTTATTGAGATGCTACTTCCTTTAGTCAGCTTCATATTTATTACTGATAAAATTGAAAAACAGGATATTACCACACACTTACTTTTATATTTTAATTCTTCTTCTTTACCCACTGCAGCACAATGAATATTCAAAGGTTGATTTTTTTCATTTCTGTCACTGTTTTAGGGTCCTATGGGTCCCCGTGGTCCTGGTGGTCCCCCTGGAAAGAATGGAGATGATGTGAGTGACTAAATGTGAAGTTAATTTACCCTTCTTTCCTTGCTTGTGCATTAACAAACAGAATACTCGGACCATCTTAATGAATGATTATAGTTTTATATATTGTCTTGCTTTTTTAGGGCGTAATTACTTAAAACTCACAGACTAACCTCATTATAATTTATTTACTTACTTTATTTACTGTCCAAATGAAAGGGACAGCTGACAGTGGACATTCATATTATCAATTTTCTGTTTTTTTTTTTTAAAGGGTGAGCCCGGCAAGGCTGGACGCCCCGGTGAGCGTGGACCTGCTGGCCCTCAGGTGAGTGATTTACTCTGAGAACAAAGATCAGGAGACAATAAGATGGAATTAAGGTGTATTCATCTGAAAACTAGCTATTTAGCATGCATGGGGTGATATAAACATTACCCAAATGATCTTAAACTGGTTTTGCCCATTTTCTAGATTTATGAAACTCAGTCCTGATTGCAGTTCCAGGTTCTGGAAATTCACATTGTCATTTTTATGCAGGGTGCTCGTGGATTCCCTGGAACTCCTGGACTCCCTGGCATCAAAGGACACAGAGTGAGTTTTAATGATAAATCTTGACTTGCCTTACATCATTATTACCAATGAGCTGATCTAGTGATGCTCACTGATCTCATCCACAGGGTTTTAATGGTCTAGATGGAGCCAAGGGAGACTCAGGACCTGCTGGCCCTAAGGTAAGACTGCAAGTTCTGCTGGTTATCATCAGTAAATCTGGATGAAGCAGAGCTATTCCAGAACTAAGCTCTGTTTTTCTGTCTGTATTTGTCTGCAGGGAGAGGCCGGTTCCCCTGGCGAGAACGGTATCCCTGGTGCTATGGTACGTTTTGCTTCCCACCAATCAGGTTTAAAATTCCTTAGAAACATGTTTCCTGTTCCCTTGCAACTCATTTTTTTTACTTTTCCTATCTAAAAAAGAAAATACTTTTTTAAAAAAAAATCCTCATTCTTTCAAGCTCACGTTATTCCCTCTTTTTTTTAGGGTGCTCGTGGTCTTCCTGGTGAGAGGGGCCGCCCTGGACCTCCTGGACCCTCTGTAAGCACTGCTATATCTCTGTCTGTAGCAACTAGTGGACAAAACTCTAAAACAGAAGATAATTTGGTTTATTTATGATATTTACTCACTTTCAGTTGTTTATGTCTGCTTATGTTTGACATAATGTCCCCATTTGCTTCTGCAGGGTGCTCGCGGTAACGATGGCAACACTGGTCCTGCTGGTCCTCCTGTAAGTTCATAAAACTAACAGTTTCAGTTTCATCTTTCTAGTCAAAATATTTTACATCATTCTAAAAGACGTTTGTCTGACAACATCTTCTATCTTGCAATCTAGGGACCTACTGGACCTGCTGGTCCTCCCGGATTCCCTGGTGGTGCTGGTGCTAAGGTAAGCCAAGCACTCATCTGAACATCAGCTGGGTATGGTTGCCAGGTTTATCAGACAGAGACACAACAGAAAACTTATCTGACTGATTTATGGCGTCACATCAATCAGACACAAACTCAGAGGAACAAGAATTTATTTTTAACCCTACGATTCACTCGCTGTCTTATAATTACTTATTAACGTGATAAAAAAAAGCTGAAAGGTGCACAGTTCTGTTCAGTTCTGGGAGATTTAAGATTTCACAGTGAGTAAAATCTTAAACTTCTTCGGATGAATGAGACCCTTCACAAACCTTCGCAATCAGCCATTGATGGGCAGGCTGAAACACTAAACTAGCTAATGGGGCACAACTCTGTACATCCAGGTGAACGCTCTAGCCACCAGATGGCATCAGTAGACCTCCAGCTGCACCCTTCATTCATTTTATCCCCCTCCTCCCTGATGCGTTCAGCGCAGTGTTTCCTGGTCGGCACCTGCAGGTTTTAGTTGCTTCCTTGTCTCATAGCACTGGCTTTCTGTCACTGTAAGGTAATTGGTTCATCGGAATGAGGTGAGTTAGAGCAGGAAAGCATCCTGAACTGGCAGGGAAGTGGGACCTGAACACCAGAGAGGCACTATTTTTGCACCTGTTTGAATGTCTTGTTTCCATGAATTCGAATAGTTTTCAGAGTCTGGCGGTCAAATTTTCCTGTTTAAGATTAAATTATACGTTACTTTGCACAAGTGCAAATAAAGCGATTCGATGTAATATTATTATAGACATTATTTAGTGTGACTGATGTGAACCGTATGGTGAGCCATGTTGGCATGAACACACCAGATCATAATCTTTCTTCGATATTTTATAAACAACTTTTCCCACGTTATTAGAAGTACAGATTTTCTGAGAAACATTTTTGCTTGGCTCCATAGGGTGAGACTGGTCCTCAGGGAGGCCGTGGACCTGAGGGACCCCAGGGAGCCCGTGGTGAGGCTGGTAACCCAGGACCTGCTGGACCCGCTGGGCCTGCTGTGAGTAGATCCTCATCTTTCCAACTTGTTACCTTTTCTTCACATGATTCAGCAAGAAAAAAGCGAACATTTCAGAGCCCCCGCGTTTATTTTCTTTTCCTTCCAACAGGGTGCTCCTGGAGCTGATGGTACCCCAGGATCTAAGGGTTCTCCTGTAAGTGTTCTCCAGATCGATCAGTTGTTTTATTAATTCTCCGCTTGCATCGTGTAGATAAAGTGTTCTTACATCCTGACTCCCCTTTCTTTAGGGTGCTGCTGGTATTGCTGGTGCTTCTGGTTTCCCTGGTGCTCGTGGTCCTGCTGGAGCTCAGGGAGCTGTTGGTGCTCCTGGTCCCAAGGGTAACAATGTAAGTTAGCTAGTTATTGAGTGAATTCAATTCTTCTGTGTAATCGAGATCCTGGATTACCTTGCAGCCTAAATGAGATGAGTTTGTATTTGCCAACAGGGTGATCCTGGCCCCTCTGGTCCCAGGGGAGAGGCCGGTGCCAAGGGTGAGACTGTAAGTTTCAAACTCCATCAGAGGCATCTTCATTTTCATTTACCACTTGATATGCTGAGAAAATAAGTTGGTGTTCTTTGTTTTGTAGGGCCCCGCTGGACTTCAGGGACTCCCCGGCCCCTCTGGTGAGGAAGGAAAGAGAGGACCTCGTGGAGAGCCTGGTGGTGCTGGACCCCGTGGACCTCCTGGAGAGCGTGTACGCTACTTCCTCTTATTTTTCAGCTTTATTAGACACAATCAACTGAGCATCCATTCCCAGGGGGGTTCACCCCTGCAGTCAGAGCCGCTCAGCTGGATTCGTGTCACTGATGTGCGGCTGGTGTGTTTGCCTTTAGGGTGCCCCTGGTGCTCGTGGTTTCCCTGGTGCTGACGGAGGTGCTGGTGGCAAGGTGAGTTAATCAAAGCAAAGGTACATGTAGAAAACTTGAAATGTACTCCCTACCACATAAATCCAAACAGATGAGGTGATAATTGTGCTAAAATGATAAAGTCAGACCCTGCAGAGCAAGAAAAAGTTTATTTTTTTGTTGTTAGATGTGCTGCTGAGGTTAAAAGTCTTTAATTAAGTACATATCATTTAAGTGATAAACTTTGCTCACCTTACAGCTTCCGACTCTTTTCCACTTGTATTTCAGGGTGCCCCTGGTGAGCGTGGTTCCCCTGGAGCGATGGGAGCTCAAGGTGCCACTGGTGAGTCTGGAAGCCCAGGTGCTCCCGGTGCTCCCGGATCCAAGGTTAGTTCTACAAAAAGATTTTAGCAGTTCTAGCGTTTCACAACAGAAAATCCTAAATGTTGAAAACAGTCTTCGTCTTAAGTTTCACTTGTTACCTGCTCTTATCAGGGTGTGACTGGTAGCCCTGGATCCCCTGGCCCCGATGGCAAAGCTGGACCTAGTGTGAGTACTTAGTTTCTCGTGTCTGAACTTAATTTAACAGAATGTCCTGGAAATGAAACAATGGTAGAAATAATCTGCTCTGTTCTTGCCATGTAACAATCATCAGGGTGCTCCTGGACAAGATGGTCGTCCTGGACCTGCTGGCCCCACTGGAGCCAGAGGACAGCCTGGTGTCATGGGATTCCCAGGACCCAAGGGACCTGGTGTACGTTTAAAGAAATCTTCCACTCTATTTCTTTACCAATTTTAAGAAAACACAGCATTAAAAGATAATTTATGTATTTATTGTTAAAATTAAGCTAGGTCATGCTAAGCTAAGCAAAGCTGAACTAAGATAAATTAAAATAAGAAACGTTAAGATCTTTATGCGAAAGATGTAAGTGGGAACTTTTCTTTTGAACAGGGTGAGCCTGGTAAAGTTGGTGAGAGAGGAGCTCCTGGTGCTGTTGGCGCTGTTGTAAGTTCTGGGATATTTTAAAAACTAAACACATTGATTTTTGCGGCTTATCTAAATGATTGATGATTTATTAAATAATGTTTTTTGGCGCCAGGGTGCCCCTGGCAAAGATGGTGATGTTGGTGCTCCTGGACCTTCTGGCCCTGCTGTATGTATCTCACCTTGTGCTTTTGTTTCTTACTATTTCATAACTTGACCTCACTGGGAAGGAAACTGAACCACTTAAAACATGATCATCTATTTTTTCCATCTCTGTTCAGGGACCTGCTGGAGAGAAGGGAGAGCAGGGACCTGCTGGTCCTCCTGGATTCCAGGTGAGTTTTAGTTTGATTTTAATCCCAATAGTTATTATGCTGAATTTAGTTTTTGGAAAATAACTTAGTGTTGTCAACTTGTTAAATTTCCCACCTTTGATCTGTGTGCAGGGTCTTCCTGGACCTCAAGGTGCTACTGGTGAGACTGGCAAGCCTGGTGAGCAGGTATGATTCACAACAAACACACAAATCTCCATAATGTCATTACTTGTATGTAAAATTAAATTATATTCAGACAACTCAGGCTTAGTCATAAAAACACTGATGATATAAATCAGACATCATCATAATCCTGCTCTTTCTTCTCCTTTTGTTCAGGGTGTTCCTGGTGAGGCTGGCCCCCATGGCCCATCTGGACCCAGAGTAAGTATCTCTTTCATTTAGAAGCAAACCTTTTTCAGAATCATATGATGCCCAGAAATCCTCTGATAGACCGACTATGACTGATGTGTCACTTTTTCCGTTTAGGGTGACAGAGGTTTCCCTGGTGAGCGCGGTGCTCCTGGCCCTGCCGGTCCAACTGGACCCCGTGGTGCTCCTGGCCCTGCTGGTAACGATGGAGCTAAGGTATATTTGGAAGAAAAAGTCAAGAAAATTAATTGAAAAACTGTTGAGAAGGGATTTTTTGGGGGGGGCTAAATATCAAATTTGAAATCAGTCCAGTATTCAAAATGACACTGAACTCAAGTGAACTCAGAATAAACTTACACCTTTAACACATAAAATGAATGCTACAAAAGATAGAAAATCATAGTGGTTCAGAGCCACTCTTTCGGCAAAAAAGGAAAAAGGTCCACTATGCTTTTAGAATAAAGAGTTTATAATAAAGTTTATTTATACTCAAAGGACCATTTACTGCTCTTTTATTAAGACTTGAGCAGAATATTATGTTGTATCATATGCAATCATGAATATTGCCACGAATAAGTAAGAATATCTAATCTTTACATTAGCCCGTAGGAAGGAAGACAAACAATATTCAAAAACTTAGTATCCATTGTGGAATACAGCTGAAATATTTTACTTCCTGCAATTTTTCAGATGCCCTATTATGCTGTCATCAAACCTTAAATAATATGGTCAAATATAAATGTACTTATATTCTCTGTATCTTTATTCTGAAAAGCGTTTGCTTCAACTATGGTTTAGCCAAGCAAAGCTATAATATCACAAAAGATTATTATGTAAGAAGCTAAAAACAAAAAAAAAGGCTTTTTGGGCAAATGTGCACAGGGACTTCATGTGAGAGGAAGGCTACATTTTAAAAATGCAATTTAAATACTGTTGAAAGCAGTATTACTCGTAAACACTTCTGTAGCAGCGCAGCTTATTGGAGATTTAGTTATTTGAACTTTCTGGTGTTATATTCATCTATAAAAAAAGGCACAGCACCCCAGTTTCATATTCTGCACTAAGTTCAACACATGCAGATATGAAATCACACATAGGCATATAAAATGATTTACCTCATATAATGATAATGACCAGAAAATAAGAAAATGAACTTTTTCTGAGGTCTTAAACCATAGTTCATAATATGGAAAGTATCATTGTTAATATTGATAAGATTCATCATCAAATAGTTTGGTGGCAATTTTTTTAATTAACTTTTCATAGTTTTAAAAAAAAATCATTTATCAGTTCACACACACACTGATACACTAGTGGTGTAGCTCCATGTACCACCCGGCCACTAGTAGCAGCTTGTGGCTTAAATGTCTTGGTGTCTTTATCAAATGTTGGGGACGATGATGGAACCACCAACGCACCTCTTACCGGATCCTCATCCTGCTCCTGCTGCATCAGTTCGGCTCATGTAAAGGTGAATATTGTGTTTCTGTGTGTGTGTTTAGGGAGAGCCTGGTGCCGCCGGTGCCCCCGGTGGTGTGGGAGCCCCCGGTATGCAGGGAATGCCCGGTGAGCGTGGAGCTTCTGGTATGCCTGGTGCCAAGGGAGAGAGAGTAAGTAACTGTAAGACAACTGTTGGGAGAAAATGAAACTTAAACTATAATTGGCCAATCTGTGGGACAATCTCAAATTTTACATGTTCTTTCTTTAATCAACTAAAAAACTTAAACTTTTTTGGGGGATATTTAGTTACAGGAGGGGATTATTTTCTTAATTCATTTATAGATTTAAATTTATGAAAGAAGTTGGATATAAAGGGTATTTTTGAGGCAACTGTGATGCAAGCATACCAGAAAAATAATGAAGTTGTATTACTTGTTTTCTTGAATTTTTAACAGGGTTGGAGGGTTTATTTCTCTTTTATAATTATCTAAAAAAGAACGGGCCACAAAATATAAACAAAAGGTCATTCTCAGTTCTTCCAATAGATCATCTAAGCCTGAAGTGATAAGATGCTGTTTTGGGGTTTTTATAGCTAACCAAGGGTGGTTGTGCTCTTTCACATCCTCATCAGAAGATATGATTTTATAACATTTCTGTCCGTTTAGGGTGATGCTGGTGGTAAGGGAGCTGACGGTGCCTCCGGTAAGGATGGCGTTCGCGGTCTGACTGGTGCTATTGGTCCCCCTGGACCTCCTGGTGCTCCGGGTGAGAAGGTGAGAACTGAAAAAAAAAAAATCATCTTTCTGAAGGGGTTTTCTGTGGTTCTACCATATGTAATTCACCAAACTGTTTTCTTTCACATACACTAAAAAAGCAGTGGATACCTTGTTTTATTCTAAAGAATCCGATATTTTCGTTGATAAGTTAAGAAACAAGCAGAGATATTCAGCTTTACATCATAATCATGTAGTTTTAGCTCATCTGTGAGACTCCAGTTATTTTGCATTTGCTGGGATGACTTACTTTGTGCTGACCTTCTGCTCTTCTCCACCTCTGGTTTTAGGGTGAGGGCGGTCCCATGGGCGTTGCTGGACCCACTGGTCCTCGTGGTGCCCCTGTAAGTTCTACAAACTGAAATCTGATTAAACTTTTTTTCTGATTAAATTGATAAACTTTTATACGTAAATGTTAAGCGCTATCAGCTGGTAAATGCAAATACCAGTTAATATGCGTCCTCATGATACCTCATGCAGGATGTCAGTGCATAATGTGATGACCTTTGTTATCTGCACAGGGTGAGCGTGGAGAAACTGGACCTCCTGGACCTGCCGGATTTGCTGGACCTCCTGTAAGTAAAAACCACATTAGAGTCCTTATGATTTCCTTAAAATCCCAAACAAATGGGAGGACTCATAATCCCAGCTAGAATGAGGAAACATGTCATGTTTTCCTCTTGTGCTCTTAAAGGGTATGGATGGTCAGCCTGGTGCCAAGGGAGAGACTGGTGAGACTGGACCTAAGGGAGATGCTGGTCTCCCTGGACCTGCTGGACCTGTGGGAGCTGCTGGTCCTCAGGTTGGTTGGTCTATAAATAACACAATTAATCTGTGGTGAATATGAGGATAATGTATGATTTATTGCAGTACATGCAGAATGAAAGTTAATTTTTTTGTTCCATAGGTCATTTTGACAATGAGGTTTTTTTTAATCAAATGGAAGTCTGTAATAAGGTGAAATCAACTTTTTTTCTAACTGTTCTTTTCAACAGGGACCTGCTGGCCCTCCTGGACCCAAAGGTGCTCGTGGTGGCGCTGGATCCCCTGTAAGCATTTATCATTAATCTGAGATTGACCAGAATTGGTCAATTGACCCTTTATGTAAAATGCACCCTTTCAAATTAGTGGAGATCCACATCTCTGTCGAAATAACCTACATCAGCCGGACAAGCATGATTGCTCTCCATACTCATTTGGATATAGCTAATTTCCATATTTCATTTAAACTTGTAAGAGTTCTTTTTCAAAACGCTGTTCTTCCATTTTAATAGTTTCTGGCAAAATTACATTTTCTACCCTCTTCACTGATTTTAAGGAGGAACTGGATTTTATTGTTCATTTTAAACAAGGAAATATTGCGATTTGGCTATAAATGCCGATATAGCACTGACTAGGTTTAATACAAAGCAAAATGGCATGATGCATTTTTTTTTTTGGCTTTTATAGTGTTTTGGAAAAGAACTATATATCACTACTGAATACAT
>JAVQJG010227788.1:0-24320 GCA_036024015.1 Craterocephalus amniculus
GTTACAATTCAACGTGTATGCAGCATTAACTTTATTGTAAATATGAAGTGTGCATAAACTTTATTGTTAATTGTAAATGTGAAGTGTGCATATTGATGAAAGCTTTAATTTCACCTTTAAAAATCGGTTAGATTATATTTTAGAGAAAGCTGATCACTCATAAAATGCATTTCAATGTGAAATGTTGAAACTAATATCTGAATGTATGTAATTTATTTTAACATCCCAATCCAGCGCAAAATATTGTAAATATATATAGTATGTATGTGTTTGCTCATTCTGCTTCACAAATGATCCGGGGTGTTACACATTTTTTAGTTTCCATCAGGACTTCTTAACCTTTCCATTCTGACATGGAATAAGATGAATAATGACACGAAGGGTCCGCCGCTCGTCTGAAGCACAGTGAAGCTTGATCATTTCAGATAAACAGCCCTGCATTGATTGCTGTACTAATAGACCTTGTGCCCTTGCGCTCGCCATCAGGATTTTAGCACTACTGTCATTATTACTGCTTAGACAATATGTGGTTGTAACTACTATTATTGCAGCCTCATTAGCAATAATGTTACAGAAAACAAGACTTAGCCTTATCTTGGTAAGAATGGGAAAAAAAGGAAAGGAAAACAGGGGAAAGTGTACGTTGTGTAAGGTGTATTTTTATACATAGTCCTATTTTTTTATATTTATTTTTAACTTTTTATTTATTATTATTTATTCTTTCCGTGCAAAACTCACCTCTGAACAGTAACAGTAAAGAGCATCTTCGTCCTACACTTATAACTCAGCAGAAGATGGATTGTTTGCTTGTAGCACACATACATGGATTGAGTCTGAGAGTATTGTATGAGTCCATTGATTTTGTCATAGGAGAGGAGTCAACAGCGCTTTTCTCATTTGTCACTCACTTTTAAATACAAAAGTTAATCTTGATCACTTTTTGTTTTTAGTCCACGTGTATATTATTTTGTTTTATCCTTTTCACTCCGAACCCTAAAATGCACCTTTTGGGTCTGATTAAGTAGAAAACTAATAGCAGCAGGAGTTTAACCAAGTCTTATTTGTCACTTTGGATCCGTTTTTTCTCTTATGCAAGAATCAAACTTGCACAGCTGAGCTCGGAACTCTCCGTGGATTGCATTATTGTTTGGAGTGTTTCAGAGCGCTAAACCATGCCGTTTGTTGTGGCTTCCCTCTGCGCCCCTGTGTGCTGCGTGCGTAAAGGCAACCTCCCCTTTAGACCCTCCGTGCTGTTATTGTTTCTACATTAGTTTGCTAGATGGCGCTCTGCGTTGTGGGACCCTCAAACACCCGCCCCGCCCTGTGCTCTCTCTCTCTCTCTCTCTCTCTCTCTATCTCTCTCTCCCTCTCTCTTTCTCGCGCTCTCAGCCACAGTCCACGGCGCAGTCCACAGCAGCTTTTTCGTTCACCTTTTTTAACAGTGTTCTTTTCTAAAGTTGCTGCCAACTTTAAAGCGATTTTAAAGTAGTTGTATAATACAGGACTTTTGCCATAACACCATCATACTGTACCTTCATTTACTTTAATTAAGCTTTGAATTCTCATCAATCAAAACCAGCAAACAGTAAACCCTTGTAAACTTGTTATATTCACACTGTCGCACAAGTTTTTAATGGTTTTAGAGATTCAACGGTGTCAAATGTTGATACTTCTTCACATTTTTAATACTCTGAAATATACAACATCACTTAATTCACCATTTCACACCAGTATTAATGAAACTGACATCATTGTGTTTTAAGTAAATACTAAATTTAAAGAGAAACTTGTTTAAATAGTATAAATGGAAAAACCTACACAGTAGAAAGAGCACTATTTTGGGCTTTAGCGAAAATGATTAACAATAATGACCCACCATTTCTCCAGCAAAGTGCATTCATGCAAAATCAATCATATTTTTGAAAATGACCAAATTAACGACAATGTTCCTAATATAATTGTAAATTTCTAAATTTTAGGGGAGTATGATTTTACATTCTATTTTAAAGTGGTTATTATGCAGGAAAAGGCTCCATTGTTCTGTTTGCTGAGTGGCACAGTCTGCCCTTAGATATACTGCTGCAGTTACACTTTCACTAAATAGCGGCTTGTCGGTGTCTGACGTTGATGAATGTGTTGGAGACTTGGAGAGCCTTTTACAGCTGTCTTAAAAAGCGCCATGGCCCCAGCACAGCCAAAACAGATCAGGTGCAGGAGTTTTAACACTACAGACCATGACAAAGCATCAAGCTCTAAGAATTCACTCAGAAAGACTGTATGAACAGCAAACTTTGCAAACGTTTAAAGTTGCGTTTGGGTGAAGCGTGGTTAGTTAATCATGAGTTTGCAAATTAAAAACATGTGATCTAAAGTGTGATGCAAGTGATGATTTTAGAAAAATGTCTTTTTAGGAGTAAAAGTGCTGTTTTTTCAAGACTGTGTCACACATAAATTGAATAATGTAACTGTTTTCATTCGTCAACAGTTTTACAGGACAAAGCCAGGAAATGTCGCCCATGTGGCTGATGATGATCCCAGTACAAATGCAGTTCATGTGAGCTTTGAATGGTGATTTGGGTTAATGTTTCCCCCCTCACTGCAACATCATTCTATCCTCACATAAAAATATGGTTAATAATAATCCTGACTCCAAACCGAGTTGACTAAATTACGAGTCATTTCTTAAGTATGGAAACCTTAGATTTTTTTTATATATAAGATACATTTTCTTATTTTGAAACCTAACTGAATCCTTTTTTTTTGTTAAATGAGGGTTTTCTAGAAAATAGAGAGAGTTTTGACTTAATACTGAAAACATAATAGCGGAAGTTGGAGCAGAATTACATCTTACTCCTAGTTTATGGAACACTGACCACATGCAAGGCTTCACTGTTGATTAAGCTGTATTATCAGATTGCTCTTGACTCCCCCTCCACAGTCACACTTCCTCCCCCGTTGGAACCTGGGTGGTGTGGCACAGCAGGTTCGCTTGTATACTGTATGAGGGGCCTCTCCACCTGCAGCCCCCAGACGACAGAAACTCAATCAGGTTTCACATCCTTCCTTGCATATCCACGTCTAGTCTTACTGCTATTTACACAATCTTTATCCAAACATATTATTAGGAAGCAGGGGGAGAAAAGGAAGCAGCATTTTAATTTTTTTCCTTAAATAATGTACGTGGGTCGGTTATTCAATTTGAGCGTTTGAATAAGGCTCTTTTTTTATTTGTTTTTCCCGACGTGACAAGCATTGTCTCACACATGCATGCACAACTGAAACAGCTCAGAAATCCCGCAGGCAAAGGGTGGATTCCGAGTTCAATTAAGGTGGAATAATGCATGGATACAAGGCATATGATGACCTCAATTGAAACTGATCAGAAATCGCAGTAACAATAACAAAACAAAACAAACAAAAAAATAATAATAAAACATACAGTCTCCACACAGTCGCCTCTTCCTTTGTTTTGACTTCCTGTTCCTTCTTTGTATAGGCTCTGAGTCCGACCCGCCTCTTTGAAATTGCGATTTTGGAAATAATTCTAATGCCTGACAATAAGACTAAGAATTTAATACCTCCCATCCCATGTCTAGACTAATTCACTCATTTTTTGACGTTCCTTTCTTTCCTCCCTTAATCGAATTTGCCGCATTTAAGCTGGTGTCTGTGGATTTAAACACATAAGCAGCCATTTGGGCTCTATCCCTGGAATGACAGAGAATACGAAGGTTTGTCAAAAGTCTTATAGAAAACAAGATATTTCACGACCACAGTGAGGTTTTAAAGAATTGAAATATCTTGTGTTTGTCTGTGATAAAAGAAAAAGAAAAAAGGGAAAAAGGTAAGGGATTGAGGCGCACGCTCGTTAAGTAACTTACTGTCAGTATAGTTAGCAGTGCTCTGATATGGACGGTGGCTGCAGTGCCTCATCTCTTGGGGTTTTAATTAACAAGCTGTCTCAAAGCTGTAGAGCTCCATCAAACAGCCTCTCCCCCTCTCTCTTTCTCCAACAGCAAATCCTCCTCCCGTCACTGCCTTGGGCTCTCTCTCAAACTTTAGACGTTATGCTTTCTAAATCAACTTCTTACCACAGTATGTGCACCAGCTGATATGGTAGATGTGCAGATTTGCTAAGTATAAATTGTTTGTTTGCTTAACATCTATGTATGCGCTGATACGCGTATTTATTTATCAGACGTCAGCATACTGCTGTGTTGACTTGAAGCCTGAATGGTGCAACATGAACTGTTGCTATTTCTGTAACTGCTGTAATGGCGAGGTGGGTTGAATAGTCTTGGAGGATGGTAGCCTTCAGTCTGCTTAACGACTGACTGCAATACATGCTCTTTGTGATGACTGAACTGTTTCTAAATGAAGATTAAAGACTATAGGCTAATATTCAAGTGGTGAAACAACAGTGGTCACCTGGTGTCACAATTACGCTACTTAAAAATGACCTTATCACTCATATATATTAAATTATTTGCAAAGGGAGGGGTTTTTATGATGAGCACTTTTGTTGTACTTTAGATATCAATACTTAAATGCTACTTAAAGATTTGTACTTTCTGACAAGCTCATCAGGCTGCAGTGTGTTTTTTTAGTAATGTACAGGGCCTGAGAAGTTACTTCATTTAGATCTGGAAAACTCCATCATAATGCTGAACATTAGCAGTTTGAAATTGAATTAAAAGAGTGTAAGCTGAATTTCAAACCTAAGGGAAGTAATACACATGCATGTGGATCTCTCAATAATTGAAAAAAATTAAATTAAGTCTTGTGTAAATGTAACTAAGTGTGGTTTGTCGAGAGTTTGCAGCAGCCAATGCAAACCACGAACCTGCCTTTCTTGAGTTGCCACAGAGTGTAAGCACGGACTTCAGAGAAGATTTGTCTTTGCTGAGAGGAGCTCTCTCCCTCCCTCAGCCTATAGTGAACTTGCTGGGCTCCCACCGTGGCCCAGGCGGGGGTAATTTGATAGCAAGGCAAGGTCAAGACAGTGCGCTGTCCATGGTACTGTGGCGGGGCAGCCTGGATGTTATCATCAAATTAGACAGGACAAGTTTCAAATCGATGCCACCTCCGGATGTCTGGAGACCAACAGCAGTCGGAGTTAAAGTCCTAACAAGTCCCCCCTGACAGGTCAACACCTCAGCACAAACACACACCTTTGATGCTGCAGCCTACAGGTCAGCAGAGCTGTGCTGGCGAGATAAGCGCCAATCCTGTTGAAGGCTCTGAGTGAAATATATCTTTTGGTTCGCTGTTGCTCTGTCGGCGCTTCAGCTGAGGAGATACATCTTTTTGATTTTTTTTATCTCAAATTTTGTTGATTGATTTATTTGTTTTTATATGGATTCATTCATTTTCTGTGAAGAATATCAGGTCGCCCCGACAGAAACACAGAAAGCGGTTAATATAAAACACGTGGGAATACTCTTGGTTTTAGGTCAAGGTGAACCTTAAATCACCGGGTAATTTCCAGAATCTGACTTCATAAATGCTCCTGTTTTATAAGGATTTTTATGGATTTTAATGCCCAACACATAAATACCCCCCCCCCCTGTTTTCCCCCATCTATGTTGTGTGTAGCTGCTCTTTTTACAGGTCACTAAGTGTAAAATTGGTTATAGATTATGTGTAAATGCTTTAGCTGTAATTCTACTTTAATTGCGTAGGGTTTTTCCTTTCATAATCAGACTGAAACAGCTGTTATATATACATAAAAAGACCCTCTTCTTTTCGGATTTTGTGAAAAGTTAGCTTCTTTAAAAATGGTTTTACAAAGTCATTTAATTTAATTTATTTCGTTCAAAGATACTAAGATGTGCATATATAATAACTCAACAGCATAACTGAATCGTTCATATGTGTAATATGGGCTATATATCACCCAGAGGATTAGTGACATTAGTGCGAATATATTTGTGACAGATCAGAAGTGTTTTTGAGTTGAGAGGGGATCTCAGAGAGGAGGGAAGAGGGCACTGATTAGAGATTCTGCCAATCTGTCACCCCCTGACAGCTTTTGCTGCAGGGATAAACAGCAATAAAGTAGAGTTGGCCGCTGTGTAGTTAACTTCCCACACACACACGCGCGTGTACTCAAAGGCTTGCCACCGGAGGAGCAGGTAAATTCACTCAACTCCCCCACCCCACCCCCCACGCCTATCATCGCTTCTGTCTCCCTCCCTGCATGTCAAAGTACCCCTTCCTCCCGTCCTTCCTCCGTCAAACTCTCTCTCCCCTTTTTATCCTCCCTGCTGACTCAGGTAGCAAACACAATGAGAACCTTAGCGACAAGAAAGGAAGCCATTCAACCGGATGGCGAGATTGTGGACGGCAGAGAGAGACACAGAGAGAGAGAGAGAGAGAGAGCGAGAGAGAGAGAGAGAGAGAGAGAGAGACAGAGAGAGAGAGAGAGAGAGAGAGAGAGAGAGAGAGAGAAACGTTATATTTGAATGGCTGATAAAGAAACGCAAAAAATGGGAAGGGAGTTTAAGCCGTCGGGATGGAAAGGAGGGGTTAGGCATCACAGAGCAGCCTGCAAGGTGACTGCAGGCCCTTTAATAACACAAGTATATTAACTCGCTTAACCACGCAGATTCGAAATGAACCCGACTTCACTTAAGGGGCCTAGCACACCATGAAATACGCATCAAAACATACACCTGCCAAATCCCAGCACCTATATCCCTCCAAGCTCGCTCCCCCTTCTCCAGGCCCGAGCTGTCTGTCATGGTGTGGCCTGGCTAATTTGAGTTCATTGGATGGCAATAACTTCATTTAGACCTTCATCTCTTTTTTGGGGTGGATGTAATGAGGATGCAGGGTGCTGCCAGTGAAAGGCCGCTCCCCCAGTAATAATAACTTGGATCTTCTTCTTACCCCACGCACTGCCGTGTTTATCCTCGGAGGGCTGCGTCCACATGATGAAACTCATCTATAATGTGTGATTTAATATCGCCTCGCGCTCCTTTTTCGCGAACATTTTAAACTCTGAGAGTAGACGGTGTTTGTGTGGTTCGGTGCAGCGAGGTATACTCTAAAAATAAGCTTTCGTTTGTTTTATTGCTGGTTTTAAGACCCGTTCAATCCTTCATAACAGGTCTTTTTTCTGACATTAAATATTGTGGAAATGACAAATAAAAAGAATCAGGAACATGTCTGATTGTTAACTTTATTTTAGACTTCATAATATAAAACTAAACGTTTCGACTTGAAATGTTCACAGATTTACACTGTGATATTTTTTCGATTGGAATAAAATGAAATAACAAATTGGTCACAAAGTTGGACAGATGATTTAAAAGATACTTAATTTTCTTTTTGCAGTGTTGATTTAGGCCTTCTCTCTCACTGCCAACTAATCAGTATCTTGCCATCTCCAAATCAATGTCGATTTTGAGAAGATTGTAGCCTACTTTACAGCTGTGCGGAAATACCTCCTTATTTCGTTGCATTAATAGGCTACGATCCAAAAATAATTAGAAGCCTCTTTCGATTTCTTGTCATTCAAAAGAGTATGCGTCAGGCTAATATTTGCATATGAATTGATACACTTTTTTGCGTTTGTTATAAATACTAAGAAATGATTTTTGTCAAATATGAAATCAATCAAGAATTATTTTCCGTTTCTAAAAAAATCACCTTCTCGGACATCATTCAATTTTATTTAGCCCTTTAACATTACTTTTACCTCAAGTACCAAACTAAATTTTAAGAGAAAGGAAAAGGGGGGAAAATCGAAACTTTTTCGATTGAAGTTTTGATCATACATTTGTAAAGTTGTTTAGTGCACTTTTTGTCATCACCATGTAAAGATTTATGATTAAATAAATAGCGTAGTTCGTTTATTTTAAATTGTGCTTAGATTATACAAATCCACATCGTTGTTAAATTAAAAAGGTTTTCTTTTTACCTTATGCATATCCTGTATTTTATTAAATATTTTTGTACGGCAAATTAGGTCAATTTTTTGACAAGAAGGACGACATATTTTAGACTTTTAAAAATTCTCAAACACAAAAGAAAAATAAATAAAACGAGCGGCTGTGCCATTATTACAAATGACTTGAGTTGAGTTCTGCATCAACTTATTTTTCTTTATATTTAAATCAAGAACAATCTTTTTTCAAAATACTTTCGCTAGGATGGTGTCGTTAGTGCGAGACTGATTTCTGTTAACTTGGTCGTCTTTTATCTTTTCTTCTGTGTTTGATTGTCGGCTGAACAAAGAAGACAATTACACCTTCCTAACAAAACACACATGGTTGTTACTCAGATTGGCAAACGTGAATATGATATTCAAAATCTGGACATTTATGGAGTTACATTACGCACATTAATAACCTTAACTTGTTGTATAAGCAGCCACGTTTAAAGTTTGAAAAAAGACCTTGACAGGGCTACCAGCCTCTCCATTTATCGTGCCATTCATCAAGAAAAAATGACCAGTTTTCCCCAGTAAGACGTCGGTGGCCTGTTAAAGTAACCCACTGAGCTAAGTTACACTTCCTTTCTTTTCCTCCCTCCATCATCACTGCCTTCCCAACAGTGCTTCACTGAAACCGTCAGAGTTCAGCCCCAAATCTTAAAAGTCAATGCTCACTCTTCAAATGTATTGCATTTCAGAAGGGGCTCCCTTTTTTTAACTGCATGAGTCTTTAGGCCAGCAAAGTATCAGAGGAGGTGTAATTGAAGGGGCGGTGAGGGGATAGAGTAGCGGTCTGCCTGAAAGCTGCTATTAAAGCCAAATGGAGTGAACACCGTAAAACGGCGCTGCCAACAGCTGTCCCACAATCGGAGTATTATATGCCAGGATCCTCAAGTACGCACCACACACACATTAGATCCTGCTGTTGATGTAGAGGCTTCTTGAAAGTATTAGACAGCTAAGTCAAGAGAAAAAAAAACGAATAACCACAAGAATATCCCGATAATGTTCGTGTTATTCCAGAGGGAACCTTGGTTGTGCCTCCTGATGACTTTGGTCTCTGAAGGCGTTATTCTCGTCTGTCAGAAGTGATTTTGCTATAATAAGGTGGAGAGTCGCATTTTTGCGAGGAGAGCCGATTTGTTTCGCATATTTTCAGACATTATGGTTATCATGAGCATATTTATAGGAACCCAGAGACAGGTGAGGGAAAGAGAACAGCGGATCCCATGTGTGGCTGTCTGGTCTAAGCTCGGTATATTGTCGCAAGGATTTTTAACAAGATCCCCTTTTCTGGGGATTGTATACTTAGCTATGATCCAATGCTGCGGTCTCAATATCACATATGACATCACATATTTCATTTGAAAGGCAAAGGTTTAAGCAGAGGCACGTTTCTATTATGGACTTGTACTGCTCATGAGAGGTCCAGCGTCTCATTTTTGGACTATCCTTACAGCACCTGTGGATTCTAACTTTGCATCTTTCATGAGTGCTGCACTTGTGGCCTGGTAGAATTAAGCCCAGCTGAACGCCTCTCCTACATTTTCTGTCAGTGGTCCCCAAGTGCTGTTTTACTCCTCGCGTCATTAGAATAAAGAAGCAGAGAGGGCATTGACGAAAAGTTGTTTCCACTGGATTAAATGGTTTCTCTGCAAGTCAATGAATATGTAATGATGTCTAACGAAAATGGCCAGAGCTCAGCCCTATGCATACTGGCCTCATATGGAAGACCTCTTCTGCTGAGGAAAAACAGAGTTAAAGAGTCGGGTAGAGTTAAAGAGGGAGGAAGAGAAAAGATACATCTTGAATACAACTTCAAGCTTAAGCCAGACATTCCCATGATCAACAGAATTGGGGATGAAAAAAAGTATTTACTCACGTAGGCTACTGAGAGAAAAGGTGTGTGGGATACCTCTTTGAGGCAGGATGGTGGGGTGATTTTACTTTTTTTTTTTAACTGCTTTGGAAATATTGTTTCTGATAAGCAACCATGCTAATAATGTAATTGCATTGAAGTGATAGAAGAGGAAGAGAGAAGGAGAGAAATAGAGTCCCTTTACTATAATTGTTAAAGATATTTCTTCCCTTAGTATACCCGATAAAACATTGATTGTTGCAGTTAGTTGACCCGTAAAATTCGGAGGTTAGTTTTCTTCTCTGAGCTTGGCATATAATTATGCAAATAGTGATCTGACAGTGATCCACTGGAGAGCGTTGAAGGAGGTGTGTGTATGTGTGTGTATGTGCCCGCGCGTTTGTGCAAGAAGAGAAGGGGGGTTGTCAGAGGGGTGACATTCCAACTTTCCTAAAGCCTGGTTCCTTTAGAGGGAGTTCATCTTCTGTGGAGTTAGTGTGCATATCAGAGTGGGCAGGAGCAAGTAAGCGTGACAACAACTCTCTTGAAGTAAAAATTGAAATATCAGCCTGTGGCATCACAGGGGTTCCCCAACTTTTTTTTAAAATTTCATGGTCTCCACCCCATCTCCTCCCAAAACTGCTATTACAAGACAGAACCCCCACTTCACAGGATCTTATCCTAAATCTCCGCAGCGGATATAATTTTCCGTTGTGTTCAGTGTGAAGCTGTGGTTTAACTGTGTGTGTCATAAACATGAATACCCGGGAGAATGAAACTTATAATCAATAAGACATAGCTTACATCACTCACTGGGGCTAGACTCAAGAGCAGGCTCTTCATTTGGTTTTCCTTTCTAAAGTTATTTGAAACTTTTAGGGCAGAACCTGAAATTGCACCACAGACATGAAGAGCTGTCAAAAGAGGAAACTTCCTTTCTGCTCTGTAAAGGAGTAGGTGCTATTCTAAACCTGTTTTTCAAACCTCCAGTAATACCATATATTCAGTAAAATAGCAACACCTGACAGATTGCAAATTAGTCTTAAGGCGTGGGCCTACACTAATTCCAGTCCGAAAATGTAGCCTTGCCCGCCGTGTAAGCCATTAATCCCCTGCCTTTGATGAGAGCTGACTGGAGGTCATAATTTATGATAGCACCACATCATTGCTTTGGACAGAAGGCAGGCTGTTCAATTAAACTCAGAAAAACTCTCACTATAAAAGAGCAGAGTTTTCCCCTCTCACTGAGGAGTGAAGCACATATCACAGTGAAGTTCCGGACACGTTTCAGATGTTAAATTACTGGTGTGCGCGTGACTGAACGCTTTTCTTTAATGTGCAGCCTGAAACCGTCCGAGGGGGAACTCCCCTGGTGCCACTTGTTGTTCAGGTTTAATAGAAAAAAGTTTTCTAAAGATTTATTGAGGGGGCGTTTAATGGCCTTATCGGTTTCCCCGTGTGAAAAGAAATGTTGCCGTAAAACCTTGCTAAGTTCGAGGGAGCTCATTTAGCTTAAAATGCCCCAAAATAGGCGTGACTACAATTTATAGTTTTTCGTTTTGACATGTTTCGAGAGGCGAAGGTTTAGCTTATATCTGGGCTTTCTCAATGACAGTCAAAAAGTTTTAGAACTCCAGCTCTTAAAAGTTTTATAAATGCAACTACCATTAAATCATTTGCAAATAAGTTGTTTTAGTTGTTCGGGAAGCTGAGAAAAAAAAAACATACTCGTGGTTGCAAATGAATGTTATCTTCCATATGGTTATATTTCATATTGTTGTAGTTGCAGACAATGGCAGCTTATTTTACACTGCCTGCTCCACTTTCTCATCTCGCCGCGTGCATTTCACACCCTGCAGCCACATCTTTCTCACTTCGCCATCGCACCTGTCTACTTATTTAGGCTATATGTAGGATAAATGCGCAGGACAACACACATCGATAATGTTCACTGCTGCACGCAGTTTGTAAGAAAAAGAAATAAGAAAATAATTTAATAGATTATTAAGGTAATCAACGACAAAATAGAAAAAATACTATGGAGGAAAACAAATGTAGTTTCTAAGTAAAGATACACATTTTTTTAAATTCACTTTTGCTTTAATGGGTTAATTACAAAAATAAAATAATGTCAGAGAAGGATAATTGCTGTGGTGTAGAGACGTTGAAATAATTTTACACAGTTGCTAAAAATCAAAATGGATATCTAAAAAAAGATAGTGGAAAAAAGTTTAAGAATATCAGAAAAATATGACATGAGGGGATCATTTCAGCCTTTTTAAGAAAGAAAAAAATAATTCTCTAATAAAACAGAACTGGCATATTTTTCAGTGTAATACAACAAATAAACCATCTGCACAAAATGACATCTTCAAAAGCAATTAGTAAAAATTTTCCTCTAATTTTTCGACTGTGCTTTGGATTTAGGCTGCTATTACAGCTTTACCTCTGTTCACATATGGCTTGCTGGATATTAAAAACAGCAATCAGAGTCTTGTTTATTCCTAAGGCAACAATATACAAATTGTAGAAAGAAAAAAAAGAACTGATAGAATCTGAAAAGCACAAAGGTGAGAAATAGTATCTTAAAATAAAACTCATCAAATCAAATAATAAGCTAACTTCTTTGCAGGAACCTGGAGACTTCTGAATCAAATTAAAAGCATATTAGGCCTGCAACCATATGCCACACTTGTCTCATTATTGCAGAAAGATAATCTACAAAAGCCTTAAACCATTCAC
The DNA here is from genome assembly GCA_036024015.1 of Craterocephalus amniculus. Lineage (NCBI taxonomy): Eukaryota > Metazoa > Chordata > Actinopteri > Atheriniformes > Atherinidae > Craterocephalus > Craterocephalus amniculus. The sequence goes on from JAVQJG010227788.1 coordinate 12,540, forward strand.
ACACAGCAATAGTGGCAGGGTTTCACAGTGTAGAAAATTTAACAATGCTAAGGTAATTTAAAAAAATGAGTAAAGTATATAACTGAGAATGTGTCAAAGGTATCATAATATTCAGTATGCAGTGTGAATTTTTACGAATGTCATATCACATCAGAAATGTATTCCATTAAGCCTGGAGTAGTTTATAAAAGACAAACTTATGGGAAAAAAATTATGTTTGTGTCACACAGGCAGATTATGTGCAGCTAAGCAGGAAGAAGACTTTGTCACTTTCAAATACATACGAAGAGTACTTCAATGGATAGAAAAGAAAAAAAAGATAGGTTATATTTCTCCAACATCTTAGGAAATATTATTTCTGGCTTAGAATAATACAGAAATCTTGGATTTCCTGACAAGTGTAAGGGGATATATTGAGGTTTTATGAGTGTTGTGAAGCAAGTTCTGGCTCTAGTTAAAATGAGATATCCCTCAAACTCATTTTGATGCTTCTCTTTAAGTGATTTTCAATATGCAGTGTCCAGAATTTTTCATAATCAGAACATGTTGCGCTTATTTTATTTGTGCGATCACGATCAATCATTCACAGACATCAATTCTAAGGGTATAGTACTGGAAAACATGGCTAAAATAAACTGAGAAATTGACTTTGCACTTTTGCAAAATAAACCCACATAAAACTAAAGCCGCACTTGCTTTGTAAAATACTGACTTATTAAAAATAAGAAGTGCCAAACACAACCTTCGAATGTAACTCAAAGCAGAAGAGTGGGGGATTTCTCAAAAGGAAAAACACATCCTGAAACAGAATATGGCATTTCTTGGAAAAGAGAGAAAACCACATTCTACAAAATTCTGAATAAGAAAGTCTAGTTTGAAAGCCGAACGTGTGCAGGAGACAGAATAAAGCAGTCATTAATAACAAACCCCTCTGTTAAAGCAAATAAAACAAACTGTCATCAATAATGAGTGTTTACTCTTATTAAAGTAAATAAAAGATTATGGTGTGTACAAAAGAAAAAAAGCAAGTCAAGATTGTCAGAAACCAGGTGGAGATGAGATGACACAGAACATGAGCTGGATATACCACATGAGCTAATATAAGGGTATGCTGTTCAGGCTTTAGGACCGGGGGGAGAAGGAGAGACTGAACAGTGCAGGCTGGAGGGCAGGCGGGGCATTAGATCATTTCAGGCTGATGTCAGGACAATTAGAGGTGCACCACAGTGCATTGTGCACAGCGCTTGTCAGCCTTAATCTCTACTGCTGTGGCCTGTACCCGCAGTCTGGCCACAGCCCACGGGAAGCGCTAACACTCGGCCCATATTGCTTTGACAGTTGCACTCAACTAGAAGTAATGCAAAACGTTTTTGTGATGTATACATGGTGCCCCTGCACTCTTGTCTCTTGCGAGAGACTGTGAGTGCAAAGCCCGAAAAGGGTTGGAGGGGAAAAGAAGACACTATGAATAAGCAAAACTGCTGAGAGGTTACAGTAATAGAAACCAAACGGGGAAAAAACAGCAGAGAAGAACCTTCCTTCAGTCTCACATCTAATTCCTTATCACTCTTAAAACAATCTCCTGTTCCAAGTCAGTGTTGATCGTTCTTTACAAATCTTGTTTGTTTTTGAGGGAACTGCTTCGTGTGGTAACCGTGTTGGAGGTCTCCTCCGCCTTCTCGTCTTGCCTTGCCTCCAGCACCTCACTGAAGAACCTGAAGATGGAACTGAAGCTCATCCAGGAGGTCAACTCATGCCTCTCTGTGCCTGCAGGACAGGAAGAAGACAAAAAGCACAAAGATATTTGCTTAATGCTGGAGGCAAAGAAAGTGCAAGATTGATTCTAACATTAAAAACATTGCTCTTTGTTTTGGAAACACAAATGAGAAAAATAAATGAACATAATTAGAGAAGATTAGAAGTCATATGAAGCTCACTGTTCCCACAATGAGCTGCTTATTTCGATGAAAACTAAAACTTCATGTGTGAGAACTATAGCAGCCTATGACCCGTCAGTCCAATGGGAAGGCTTTAATATGTCATCCAAGTGGATACCTGATAATCAACACCACTGCCACGACCATGGAGATGGAAAAAGGTCCTTCCAACAAAACCAGAGATATGCACAATGGGTGCACTAAGTGAAAGCAGTGGAGCGGTAGTCATTCATTCTTAAGGACTGATTGAAGAAAGGGAAGACAGAAGCTGGAGAGAAGTAACTGGCCAACATATCAGGTGGTCTAGCTGTGGCGAGGGGAGGCTGGAGTGCTGGGTTTCCTACTGACCTCCTGCAGGTTAGAAAGTTCCCGATTTAGGGTCACACTTGAAATCTGGTACATGTGCCTCAGGTTGCTCAGGTTTGGGTATCACAGGACAGATATTGAGTTGGATAGTTTGCAAACTCGATGGCAGATAGTCCTGCAGGAGAACAGCTTGGCTCTGCACTGGAGCACTGATGAAGAGACTAGATCGTGTTTTTTTGCTCATGATCACTAACCAAGCAGTGTTAACAGCAAATGGCTTGCTACTGCTGTCAGCGGATAGCAGTTTGGGTGCTTAGCAACACAACTATAACTAGATGTGAAAAGCCATATCAAGGCGCCCTCTTGTTCCCCAGGGGGAAAAACAAGTTGGCTAATATTAAGAATTTCATTCCTTGAAAGGAAGATCTTAAGACACCTGAGTAGCTTGTCAACAGAGAGGGTTGAATGAATACGAGCTTGGCTCCAAGGACTTCTTAAAAAAAAAAATTCTAAATCTTCATTTGCACAATTAATAGTCTTGTTTAACCTTTAAGTCTTGTTTATTTTTCTTTGCAATTATTTTGGGTGGATTAAAAAAAAGATTTTAGAAATTTGAAGTTAGCTGGGCAACTTCTGAACAGATAACAGAATGAGAGTGATACCCAATCCTCCTGGAGGAGAAAAATCCGTAGGACATTTATACAAACCTCTTAACTTCAGCTCCATCCTTCCTCCGTTCTCCTCTGTGTACATTGCATCGGCAATAAAATGCTAGACGAGGAGGCTGCAGGGATACAATTAGGAAGCACCTTAAAGGCTCCCTCACCACAGACAGGCCTCTGATGACCGCTGCACTGACCCCATGTTTATTAGATTGACCCCTGCCTGGATGCATTAATGGAGACGGTGTGTGTGCGTGCATGAGTGTGTCTGTGTGTGTGACTGTAAGACTTGGGGCAAGCGTAAGGGTCTACACTGAGAGTGAATTTGGGTTGAGTTGCTGGAGGTGTGTTTGTGTGTTTGTAATTTGTGTGCACGGGCATGTATGAGGCTTCTGGATCACTTTGAGATAAGGTACTGCACCGCACGTTATATAGCAAGCAGATGGCAGTCGGTGCCTTGGGTCAAATTTACTGGCCTGGCAATCATGGCAGTCAATAACCCAGTATTCTCAGTGACTCCACTACCTGTGTAGGATTCATCATAACACCTACCCCTGAAAACAAAGACACAGTCCTCACACACCTCTAATCTATCATTTATATCCAATTTGAGGCAATGTGATCTTTTTTCACCTCCTCTATCTCCCCTCTCTTGTTGGTCTCTTCTTCAATAGTGATTTTACTTCTGTTTTGTCCTTTTTTTCCCCTTCTCCTTTAGAGGCAATCAATGCCGCAGCGCTCTCCCGTTCACCCTGAACTGGCGGTGAACTCCCCCGGAACGCCGCCAGCATCTCCACCCTATCCCATCGCTGTTGAGGGTCACCATGGGGGTGTCTCTGTGCCAATATGCAGATGAGCCTGTGTCCCTCCAATGACTCTGGTGTTAAGCTCCACCCCTCTGCTTTTGGGGGTGGGGGTTCTTTAAAATGAAGTCTCACCCCCATACACAACTGACAGGCAGACATAAACCTGCTCTCACACAGACTTACACAGTCCTTTAACAACTTACATCCACTCTTCCTTTAATGGCTGAAGCGTGCTGAGGCTAATGGATGTTGTCAAAGCTGAGATGTGTACTGATTTAGAGGAGAAGGACAATGAGCTGGCTGAGAAAGCAGGCTAGGAATCGTGTCAGCTATGCCACAAATCACAGTAATATCTTTAAAAGATGTGGGGATCAATGAGGTATCATCTGGCTGTACCTTGTAAAGTGAACTCATAAACAGCCAATAAGTACAACTTTAACCTCGGTTTTGGCACATAACTAAAAAGGTTTAATCTGTGAAGTGTAATATCATGGTGTAAAGACCTGCAATGAACAAAGCTTCTGTGACCAAACAAAAAAAAAAAAGATCTTGTGTTTAACTGATAAACTTTGAAATGAAAATAAGCTCTGTGTACTGTGATTTTTTCTAACAATTATGAAAAACACTCAAAGCAAAAATACCCTCTTTTACTTGAAATACAGTTATAATGTCAGAGTTGAGCACCAAAAGGGACGATACTATAAGATACAAATAAAAGTTCTATTTACTTTCATAATGTGTTTGTTATCAGTCCAGAGACAGTTGCATTTTTGATAAATAAATAAATTTATGCTCCATGGAAATGTTAGACTGGACAGAACAGAACAGGTGCAGAAACGAGGTCTGTATTAAGAGCTCCCTCATGTGCTCTCTGCTGAGGTCGTGGCACAGATTCGATGCAGAGCCTGACCGGTGGCCTGTGTTTGACCATTCTGTGTGTGCTGTCTGAGCCGGGCAAGGCTGTCTCATTATGTGACTGACTGAGAGGAGTATTTGATCCTGGATATTTAGCCTCCTCCTCTCTGTCACAGCCACTGGAGCCCTCTCAAGGTAATTGACTGACTGTTTGATCTCTCTCTGACTCTGTGCTGCCACAATATATGACACACACAAACACCTTTATCATGCGAGTGTCTGCTCCCAAATGGAACACACTTGCACATATTTTCATAGTCAGCTGCTCCAAACACACACACGTTTTTTTTTATCATTTGTGTTACGTGAAATAAAGGAACAGAGGAACAGTTTTGAGCTGGAAACAAGGAAACTCCTGCATAGCTATGGGCCATGCTTTCTTTCCCTCTGCACCAAACGCTGCATGCTGTTACAAATGGTAATCGGCTGTGATTGTCACAAATTTCAAAACAAACGCTAGGTGACTGAAAAGCAAAAGTGACGCCCCGAGTGAAACTCCGTCAGGAAGCACAAATCAAAGCATGCCGACTATAATTAGGTTCCATCTGGGCTACATTATTTAAAGCCGCATGTTCATTGCTTGTGTACAAATGGCCTATTTCCTTTGAATCAAACTCTTTTTTCTTTTTTTGTAATTACATTGATGTTAGGGGTCCATATCTCTGCTTCAGTTATATTATAAATACATATTCAAATTATTAAGAGCACTTAGAGGCAAGGGAAATGTAAAGTGATGATGCTATTCTTTGTGTGAATTGAATTTCTTTAAAACAATTATGAGTGCTTATCAAAGAATACTGACATTTGGGTTAAATATTTAATGAGATTCAATTAAAACAGGATACAAACAGTGGTACAATCACTAATAATAAAAAAGAAGCCCTCAACACCTGACAGGACCAATTTACACGACTCACAAAAAGTTAACGAGACATTCAGCTTTTTGTATCACATACCAAAAATACACTAAAACATTTAAAGGTAAATGTTCTCTAAACTTCTGAATGTACATGTAAAACTTTTTAGTGTTCAAGTATTTATTGGGCAACATGCTGTTCACTGCTGGGACCACTAAATGTTCTGCTTCCATGACAGCTTGCGTTTAAACAGTCATCTTCATTGTACTGTTCACATTTTAACATCAGATTAGGACAACACTTAATACCAAGATTTTGGCACATTGACTTTTTATGATGTGCTACACCCACCACTGTTGTTGGTTTTTATGTCAATAAATTGTTTTAAATGAAAGAACTATTATTGCATGATTATACTTAAATTCCCAATGTTCATGATTCATAAGCGTTTCATCAACTTTAAGTTTCTGTAAAAGTCACCTGAAAGTTGAATCAATTATTTGAGAAAATCGTTTTTGCATTTAGTGTAGTTAAATATTAAACATAGACAAAAAATAAGGAAAAAAAATACACAAACAGAATAATCTTATCTTTCCTATCAAGGGTAACCTAAGCTTTTGTTTTATCTTGCTGTTAGGCAGAGCAGTGCAGTGTGGTGCGGGCTTTGCCGCTTTGGCTGGATGTAACCTTAACTGGGCTGCTGTTTGTGGAAACTATCTGTTGCATGCATCAGCGGTGGAGAATCGCTATCTGTATCCTGGCTGTCATGCGATCGGATTTCCGCTCCTGACGCTCTCTGATATTAAATGATCTTCTGTGGTGGGCTCAAGAGTATGTATGCATGCTGCATGTTAGCGCCTAGATGTCTCCTTGTCCAAATGCAATGCCACACATACGTAGTCAGTCATGGTTATTGTCACCTTGCTTGCAGACATGCATAAAGGTCAAGAATGTCTTTTTGTCCCACATGGCTGTCTCTTGAAGCGGGCATGACATGTTGCCACTAGAGATGAGGTCAAAGAGAGCGTCGGCAGGTGGCAGGTGGTTGCCGGAGCAACTTTGGCCTCGGCAACAAAACAGAGATGTTATCGTCAGTCAAAAATGTAATTATCCCTAGCTCAAATCTTTAATCACCATTCAGGGTGAGAACATTCACAATCCTACAGTCTTCGCCAAATTATGCATCTTTATTTAAAATAAAATCAACATGGTATCAAACCCTAATGGGTTTATTGATGTACAGGGACAGTAGGGACAAACAAGCGTCACACCACAAAAAAAAAGGAAAAGAGAAAGAAATTGGAAAAAAACCTTCATTTCATCAAACTAGTAATACCACTGTTGGCTCTTGAATAAAATTCATTTTTAATGCTTGCTGGTAAGTGGGGTCTGCCCCCCACATCTCCCTCATTCTGCTTTAATTACTTTGCTTATTATTATGTGTTGTTGTTAGACAAAAACAAGGCAGAACTCATTAAACATCCAGAGATGAGGAACCTGAATCAGTAGCTACAGGGGCTGCTGAGAGGAGTCTGTAGGTACTTAGAATAAAATACAAACAAGAGAAACAAAATCAAGTGCTAGCCCAGAGACAGGAGAATATCACATTAACTGGTTTAAATCATCACCCAGCCTAAGCTACTTTACATTCAATATAATGGTCCATGGAGAGTGAAACTTGTGACAACAAAGGCGCACAACACAAGACAGTGCAGCACTGCATCACTTATTTCTGCTGCTGTTTCATTCAGTTAAATCCCTTCATCTATCCTTTTCTATTTGTAACTTCCCTTCCCAGACAACGAGACTGGACTGAGTGCTTTTTTATTTCAGCGTGAAAGAGTGGCCTTGGCCATCATAAAAGAGCCTTGCTTTTATAGACTTGGAGCAGAGTATTAACAAGATAACCCTGGTCCAAGGACTGTGCAGGCTATTTGATACCAGTGTCAGACTCTCCTCTCTCCTCTCCTGTAAAAAAAAATCAAAAGCCCAAACATGCCCTCCCCTCTACTGAACCTCTCAATGTCAGTTGTTTTACTCGGCTCTGCAGAAAGCGGTTGAGATACTTTAAAATAAAAGATTAAACAACTGTGTGTGGGATTTAACAAAGCCGCTGGCTGCACCTTTTCTAATTGGAGTGACAGATTTCTAAAGTGAATATTCAAATAAGCAGCCTATATGTAGGACTTGTGATTTTCTTTTAATCTTGTCCTAAAGACAAATTCAATGAAGGCTGCAACGTATTGCACCTGCACTGACAAAAACTCTGGCATAAGAAATCTATATTGATGCAGTGTTAATTACACATTCTGAATATGTTAACCTATCATGTTACAAATGTACTGAACTGTTTAAATATTTTGTAAAAAACAAGCTGTTTATTTTAGGACAGTTGGGTGGTGGAGTTAACACAGAACTAACACAGGAGCATCCTACCCGCTATTTAGTTACATTTAGATGTTTAAAATAACTATGACAAATATGGCTGAGTTTCAGCACATCCTCTTCAACATTTTGTGTAGAAAAAAAGAAAAGCATTTTAAAAATTGTACTGATTTGAGATGCATGGTAGGTGTTGTGGAACTTTTGTTAACCACTAGTTGCTTTTTAATTTTCCTCTTGTAAACTTTGTGAAGACTCCCTTTTCGGCTCCCTACATTAGCTTCTTGCACGCAAATAGTTTTCCAAGGGAGACAAAACACACAAAACATACTGTTAATTTTCTATTCTTTTTCTTTCAAATGATAAATTTGTGTTTCAGTAACTGAATTCTGATAATCATGTAGTGACATCTGACACTTCTAATTTCAAGGACAACAACCCTTAGATGTACATATAAAAGAAATATATTAATGAAAAATATAGAGACAATAACATGTATTTAACCATGCAGTTTATTTGTTATTTGTTTTTTTTAATGTTTTAACTGATTAAAATCAAAATAATAGAGCATTTCAAAGTTTTTTGTGAGCTCATGAAAAATGCCAAGAAACAGAAGTGTCAGAATATCACCAAGCTGGAAAATGAAAATGATTTTACTTCAGTTAACAAATGCACATTTCAAAATTTGCCAAATACCATATGTAAAACAAAACAAAAACCCTTCGCTATTCTGCTACTAATGACAAACCAAACAGAACAAATATTCACTCTGACATGTCTGAGATTAAGGGGCAGTCTTTGACTTAAAATGTTACACGTACCTGTTGATCCATAACGTTTATGTGATAAAAAGATTTAAAGTAAATAAATTAAATGATGAAGCATGCATACACATGTATTTATGGTTGGTCTTGTTGGGATTACCACCCGCACATTAACAATGTAAACAACGTAGGCCTCCTTTCCTGTCCAGGCCTTTTGTTCCATCTGCACCGCCATTGGTTGAGACTTAAATGGCAAACACTCAGGGGCTGCTAGCTCGCCTGACACGGTTTTGTTTTTGGTCTGTTGAGGAGCAATGGAGAGCTTTTGTTTCTATGCCCAGGCAACATGTGACTCAAAGCAGCGTGGATGAAAAGGGAGACCCGCACAAAGACTGTGCATTAGCGAAGGCACTACATGCATGCATATATATGCACTCACATAAGCATAAGAACACACATAATGATGCCTGGGCAAAGGTCAGGCCAGACAACCTTGCCAAACATGAGATGGACAAGATGGAATGGAGGCAGAACATACACATAGAGCAACACACACCCACACCCACACACACACACACACACACACACACACACATGCACACAGACACACACACACACACTCTATTTTAACCGAATTCAAGTCAAAATGCACACACTACAGCTCTTCACTACTCTACAGTCACTCTTCATTCCCATAAACACGTTCTGTGCTCCACTTCAACACAATGAGGTCTGCCACACACACATGCACACACTTGTGCACATACTTTACACCAGCAGGACATACCAAACAAAGAAAAAATGCACACACTACTACAATATCAGACATACACACATCAGTCACAAAAGACCTAGAGGAGTACAACAGGGCAAAGGAGGCTCCCTTGCACCTGTAAGAAAAAACAGGTTACATTCAGAACTAATGGTCAAAGGATAGAAAACCTTGAATCTTACACCTTCCCCCACCCACACAAGAAGGGGATCATGCATACTGCACCCAGATCTGTCCTTCATTTACTATGTTAACTTAGTTCTATAGAACAATTGAGCACAGTCATTAACACCACTGACACAAGCTTTTACAGCATAACATATAAAGTCAAAGTATTTCATGGCATCATTGGAATGAAAGTCCTCCCCTTTCTTTATGCTCCTTTATATTGATTCCTGTCCTTTTGTTGTAAATGATTATATCAAGCTACATTTGATGATTTCATGTGTTAGAATAAAAAAGAGTGCCTTCTGTTATGTTATTTCGTAGTGAAAGCTTGGTTATAAACAGCATGAAGCGGACTGATAGCCCCATAGGAACAACTTATTTTGTCTACCACTTTATTTGAAGATTTCTTCAAGTATACCGTTCTGTCACCATAGTCATCTATAAAAATGAGAAAACCTATCTATGTCACCATAAGGCTGCTCCTTTCTGAGATCAGGAGACAAAAATGAAAATGAAAACAAAAATTCTCAAAGTGTTGGATAGTAACTATAAACTATAACTATAATTACTGTAACAACGTTACTTTTGTCCATAACTAATACTAATGTATTATTCATTAAATCAGGAGTGGCCAACCCTGGTCCTCGAGAGCCCCGTTCCTGCAGGTTTTCCATTCATCCCTCATTCAACACACCTGATTCAAATCAAATAGATCCAACAACCAATCACAGTGGCTCATTCATTTGAATCAGGTTTGTTGGAAGTGGGATGGACGGAAAACTTGCAGGAACGGGGCTCTCGAGGACCAGGGTTGGCCACCCCTGCATTAAATAAAGTAACTCAGTTACCATTACCCTATGGTGTGTGTGTACATTACTAGCTAAATTAATCGATGTTGACCAGCAGCTGTGTGCATTTTCCTGTTTGCAACACCATGCATTGCGGGCAGTATTGTGTCCTGTGTTCGTTTAAAGCGACTTTGGGCTAGATTTTCTTTGAAGTCACTAATATTGTAAGTCACAGCTTTTTGGACTTGTTTTATTAAAGGATAAGTTTGGTGTTTTTCAACCTGGACCCATTTTCTAGCATGAAATGCAATCATTTACTCACCCAGACAGTTTTGTTGTACCTTGAACTTCTTCAGGAGATATTCAGATCCACTCGTGATCATTGTACATCAAATATAAAGGGACTGAATGGGGCTAGCTCGCGCAGCCTCTAAATACGGCCATTTCTGCCACAAAACTCCTTCATTTCACCAGTGTGTTGCTATGAATCGCTGGTCCGATCCCTCTGTGAGCGCCATGCGACCTTTGTAAGACACACATACCTGATGTATGTGTGTCATACCCTAGTATTATCTGCTCCTCGCAGAACGTGGGCTGCACCTGACTTATTTGCCAAGGTTTTATTTTGAGTTTTTTTTTAATTTTCTGCTTTTGATGTTCTCAATCAAATATCTTGCCATCTCTTCTTAAGCCGTGTTCACACCAACAGCAGCATTTTGTGTCCGCGCATAGATTTGTACGCGCGAATACAGAGTGTAAACTCGCTTGATTTGAGCGTGTTTTACGCGAGAATGAAGCTTTTTTTCCGCTAGAATGAAGCGTTTTTTCCGCGTGTACAAAAATGCTCTACTCGAGAGTCAAACAGCTGTTCACACCTCACCAACATAGCAGCCACGGCAGCGACAAGTTATGAGAACTACCAGAGAGTTGCGGTGTTGTACCTGTTTCTGAAGTTTGTAAACCGAAGACGTCGGCGTGTTTGGGTCCACCGGATCTTACTCCAGAGGCGCTCGGAACTCGGTGAATTTCATACTAACCCAGGAGTTGAGGCTGGATGACCGGTGCTTCCAGGGATGCTTCAGGCTCACCTGATCTCAGTTTGATGATCTGTTGGGGAGGACTGGTGCCGCATATCGCTCCAGAATACAAACTACAGGCGATCGGTTTCACTAGCAGAGCCTCCATCTGCCTTCGGTAAGTCCGCTACGAGCTCCATCCTATGCTGACAACTTTAAAGAGAGTTGTTTGCTAAAGAACGATGCCGGTCAGTAAGCTAGCTAACTTTGCTACGTATCTCAGTGGTCCACCATCCTCCTCTCCTTGTCATAATCTGACAAGAAGTATAATAATAATAATAAATAAATACTATGAGCATAAATAATCTAACAAGCCTATCAGAAGCTTTCCTGTTCTTGTTGTGTTCT
>JAVQJG010227823.1:0-11424 GCA_036024015.1 Craterocephalus amniculus
ATATATATATATATATATATACATACTGTATATATATATTTGTTTATATATAATGTTTTGAGGCAAAATGGTAGACAACTATATTCAGCACAGACTGAAGGCACGTCACGACTCGTAAATTTGCCAACAACCCCCCATTTAGTCCAATTTGGGATTTCTCATTAGAGAAGTAAAGAACTGTCCCACTCCTGAGGGGCTAATGGGATCAGTGACCTAGATAATAAATTTAGCTCGGATATTAAATGGAATTACAAGAACAGTCATATTTCTTGCTTGAAAAAAAAAGCTCTTCTTCAGTGCGCTCAACTCAAGGACAAAGATGGCATATAGAAGAATCAATATTGCTGTATGCTGCTAGTTCCCGACATACACGAATGCTTCACATAACATAGTTTGACAGCTTCAAAGACACTGAAACTGCAGCTTTTCAACCGCTTCACATTAACACTCATACTCCACTAAACACTGATGCTCATCACAGCCTCTGAGTCAGTTAAATGGCACAAAAAAACGCTTTGGTGCCAGAAAAATACACTGTAAACAAGCTGGCACATTACAGACAAAACAGAGCAAACAACGACAACACATGTTCTCGGACAAATGGTACAACTACCCCACTAAGCCTTTGCAGCTCATTTACATTTATTTAAAAGGCACAATTAAAGTCCCCCCCCCCACCACAAACACTCGTATTAAACTTTCAGGGGCAGTTGTTCATATCAAATGAGCGACACTGAGCTCCTTCAACAAAATGACATATGCCAGAGAAGAGTGTAACTCTAACCACAGCTCACCCTGTCTGGCTTTCCAAGTGAGTGTAATGAAGACATGGAAACACAAGCTTTGACTGCACTCCGCTACGGTTTCTTACTCGAAGAAAGAAACAAAATCTGTTGTTTGCACACAGCAAAAGCCCCATTTTATTTGACATTTTACACCACAAACTAGTCCTGTCAAAAGCAATTACAACATTTGTTAACTTAAAACAATGCGATTAAACATTTAAAGGCAGGTTGCATAAGGAAAGCCTACTTGGTGAGTAAAAGCAATTATGATAATGGATGACCTGAAACATAATACTGAAGGGCCCTTTACCTCAGAGGATGAAATATTCCATGCTACCAGCAGAAGCAGCAGTTATGACAGAGACGTGAAAGAAACTACCTCTGCAGTAAAAATGAATTATTGTGTATTCAGAAATATGCTGTATTGTATTGTTGCAAAATATATATGAATATTTCAAAATGCCTTTTAATGATTTTTTTTCAACTCAAAGTTAAAAATATGTTTTATAATGCCTACAAAAAGAGCTGTTACCATGAGATCTAAATATTGGAAATCTGACATGCACGCTTTGATAAACACATTTTTTTTACAACAGAAATCAACTACAAGAGGTTAACCCCGATAAATATGTTTCTATCAAACCAAATCATGACATCTCATTTCATCACATTATTACACAAAGCTTTTGTCACAAGAGATTATCAATCTCTAAACCTAACTTAAACATAAGGAAAAAATTTACAAAACAACTAATCCACATTCATGTTTTCCACACGTTTGTTTATCACTTTGAGGCAATTGTGGTTTGAAAATTAAGGAGAAAAAAAGCTTTTTTCCTTTTTTTCTCCCCTTTTTTTTGAAGAATAAGTCTTAGGCACTTCTTGAAATCAATGGCAGTAACAGTGAGGATAAGAGCAACAAAAGGCTGTAAAGGTAAGTGGTACTAAAATTTAAGCAGCTGGGGGGCAAAGTAGAGCTAATTAGGTTAATTGGGAACAGATCTGAAACATGACTGGGTGTAAAAAGAACACCTGTCTCTTTCAAGATTAAGAACAAGTAGAGCCTCAGCAGTCTAAAAGAATGAAATGAAAACTTAAATAAAAGTGGTTTCGGGCAGTAGCTAGTGGAACGAGAACAGGAGTGACTGGATATCTCTGATTGGGCTCAGGGACACTTCCTCACATCATTTAGCCATCCACTGGTTCAAGTTAAAATTCTGTTATGCTAAGAAGTCATGTATGACTTTAATCTAGAGATGGCACCATTTTCATTGGGCCAAAGGTTGCTGAAAATGAACTGTCTCAAAGTGGAAAAGTACTCTTGTCCCAAAAATCTTAAGTTGAAACTTTTTTTCAAAGTCACTGACAACATATTGAGACCAAAAAGAACAGAGACTGTCCTCTGGCCGAAGGATCTGGCAACTTGCAGACCTGGGAACTTCCCGTAGGTGAGAAGTTGATCAGTTTCAGAGAAACACGTGCTCATATTAAGGGCATACCTTTTAATAAAACATGTACATGTTTAATCAGGATAATGGTAAATGCTAAACTCCAACTATCACAGCACAGCTGTCCTCAGTTCCCAGACATTTATGAGCTTTTCAATCAGTGAAATTTCTCTCTTTTAACATCTTATGCTTTTAATGTCATTGTGATTAAAATATTGATTTATTAGGTTTTCAAATCATTACGTTCTGTTTTTATTTGCACTGAGATCATGTTTCACATCCAGCTTGTGTGAAATTCTACAGTAAACCTCTATTGGGATAGATAGTCTGAGACTGATGGGGATGCTTCACTTCTGAAATAATTCATAACCTTTGGCAGTCCAGCATAAACACGTACAAAAGCATGAATTTTTGATGCTGCATAATGAGGTAGAGCCATACTATCTGCTTATACGATATAAAACAACAAACATCCTCTTCATCCAATTCAAACCAGCCAATGCTTTAAGCCTCAACTCTACTGTACCCGTTTAGAGAAGCAAACACAATCCAGAATGTTCTCCATTGACAAAAATTACACCTTCATGGTGCCCATAAAGTGTAAAAGCTTTGTACAACAAATCTAATCAGACAGACAACCAATACAGTGACAGCTCCTAATTAAGGACCAATCCAGGCATCCTTGACTTCCATCGGACACTCAGCATGTTTTCTGAGGGCCTGGGGATGCAGTATAATCACTCGGAGTGCACGCCCTTGTCTCATCATTAGAAAGGTTTATTCATGTCAGGGTGAGAGGCAGTAGAGCTAAATATGTCCTAAACTTGTTCTTTGTGTGTTTACGTGCGGAACAGTCTCTGAGGAGCTCACCTACAATGCTAGCTGGGTTGGTTACTGGTCTCACCACTCTCAATATAACTAATGGAGTGCAGCTCAATATTTAATCTGTGTAATGTGGAGATGGGAACATATATCTTGTCACAGAATAAAATCACTCAATCTAATTAGTGAATTAGGTTAAGAGGTTCAGTCCAATTAGACATTAATGAAATGCTTTATTTATGATATCAAAGTGAGCCACTAACAGGCCACTTTGCTGAGTAAATCTGAGGCTGCTGCAGATTTACTTTGTTTTTATTTTGGAAATTTGCATGTGCACTTCTTCTAAATATCCCAGAGCCTAACTCAAAGCTTGTATAAAAATCTTCCTCTCTTTTAAAAGTGCTGTGGCTGCAGCCAAGTTGCACACGTTAATCATCTAAAATATTTTAATGTTTAAAGTCACACAGAGGACATAGTGGGGGGCGCCACAATCCCCAAAATACCATCAATAAATAATCCTTGGAATTCTCGGCTCCTCGGGAGGCTGGCTATCTCTGCCCCCAGTGAAAACAGCGAGGTCACCAGCCAGTGGCGGTTATCTGACTCCACTCTGTAGTCTCAGGTAGGGAACGGATTTCACTTTGAGAAATACGCTGTCTCCTGCAGTTGCACCGTATCTCTGACACATACTGCACTCAGGGATGACCCGGCGACTGCGGCCAAGTTTAGCTTTGGCAGGATTCGCTGGCACAAGCCTGCACAACATGTAGTGTTATCTTTTTTCTGAGGATTGTAAAATGTAATATTGTGCGACCGTGAAACATCAGCACTGACTGTTATCAAAGACAGAACAGCCCCAAAAGTGTTTGCATTAATTTAAGGAAACTCAGCAGAACTGTCATCACAAGGTGGAGAGACACAGCGATGTCTTTAACACGGATGCCCCTCAGCAAAGAGCCTTTGATGTGAGAAGAGGGAGAAAACTTCAGTGTCAGTTTGTGTCTACTTGGAGAAGACTGAGCACATCAAGTGTCTCAGAGGAAGAAGAGGCTCTCAGCTTGCAGCTCATGTAAAGCTTTGACAATGACAAATCAAAGCAAGGGAAAACCTATAGACTGGAACTTCTCTGTTTCTGCTCATGCTGAGCAACAAGTAGCTTGTTTCCAACACAGCAGACTTATCTAAATGTCATGCGATTTCTTGAGTGGCTCACAAGCTGTCAACAAAACCCATCATCAGACCATGCATCCATTGGCTAAACCAACTTACACAAAAGCAGTGGGACTAGAGTCCGTCCCAGCTGCTGCCAGGTGAGAGGCAGAGTACACCAGCCCAGTCCATCACAGGGCTGATACAGTGAGCCAAACAGCCACTCATAAAGAGAATTTAGAGGCTCTAATTAACATAACATCCATGTTTTTGGACATTAGGAGAAAGCCAGAGTATTTGGAGGGATTCCACCCATGCACATGGAGAACATGCAAACCCCAGGCCCCTGCTGAGGCTCGAAGCAGAAAGCAAGATGAAGTAATAATAATAATAATAATAATAATAATTATTATTATTATTATATTTATTGTTGTTTTTGTTATTATTATTATTATTTTACTATTAACAATAATCAATAACTAAATATTACATTTTATTTGTATTGCACTTTATATTTCAGGGAACCTCAAAGTGCTACAGAGAGCTGTGGTTATAACAAAAAATAAAAGAGAGGAGATAAAAGTTTAAATTTATCAAGAAGTCAAGTTTTGCTAAAAACACGTCCGAAACCTTCTAATAATAAATCTTTTTTCAATCAAACAAAAAAATAAAAAGATGAAGATAAAATATCAGATATTTAAGTTTCTGAGATCAATCTTTAGGCTTCTGAATAACACAATGTATGGAAAATAGTACTAAATGGTAAAAATGTTTGGACATTTAGCATGACAGGAATGCACTTCCTCACTCTGTTAAAAGACTTGGCTCGGTAGGTTAGCCATCACTGCCAGGGCAGCACAACACATGTATCCCTAAACAACTTCTATCCTGTCTAACCTGACCTTTTTAGTGTTCCACTACTCTGAGGAGGAAAACTTTGTTTTGTGAAACCCTGTAAAAATCAGAGGGCAAGGTCTTTACAGAGCTTGACAAGGGAATCAGTTTTAAAGGCGCTGGAAATGGTTGGGAAACATTTCATCATTCTGACTCATGCTTCTACATCTGACAGGCATCTGTGAGTACACATGGATGTGCATGCATAATCTATTTCACTGCAGGAGCAAAAAAAAAAAAAGCACACTTTGGAAGCTGCAGTCCATTTTGCAACACTGCAAGTATGTTAGACTTTTGCCGAGCCTGAACAGAAATAAAGTGAGGATCAAAAAAAGGCAACATCACATTAAAGTGCATGACAGTAAAAATAGGGTTGATGGTTCTAAAAATGGATTTGAACTGGATGACGGTTCATGAAAATTACAGTTGTCACAGTGTATATGTGTTTTCTGATATGTTGATTATGGAGAGCTTTTTAAAAAGGAACATTTGCAAATCAATGCAACATAGAATAACATTAACAAAGTTCATTCTCTGCAGTGAGTACCTCTAACTTATTTGAGGTGCATTTATTTTTTTTTTATAGTATTTTTCATTTATATCATTGCTGTTGATACAGCAAATAATCTTCTCTCACTTCTGCCAACTGCATCGTAATTCCTGGGAAAACACTTCTATGGTGACTCCTGTGGCCATGGGTAAATTCTTAACAAACCTACACTATGTGAAGTCACCCAGGTGTCTTGATTGGACCTTAGAAATGTAATGTTAGAGATAGAATCAGGGGTGCTCTGATAGCTAAGTGGCTGGTTCACAAGCGTGTGAGTCCCTTGGGTTGGATGCCATCTTCTCATTCTCCTTCTTGACATTTCCACTCTTTAAACTGCTCCTGTCTAATGTAATTCACACATCTTGTTTCTCCCTTGATGATTTACCAGTTCTTTCTATTTCAGACTGCTTCCCTGACACAAAGTTTTCACATTTGCCTCTAATAGATGTGCTAAGCATTTTCAATAATAATTCAACTATGTTAGAGACCAATAAATTGTAGATGTTTCTTTTAAAAAAGAAAGAAAATCAGAAGCCACGTTGGGATTTCTTGAGGATAATTGTTGTATGGCCTCAGTAAATGCGATAGTTATACTGTTATTAACCTGCAAAGCCGGAATTTTAAAGAATAAAATGTTTTTTTGAAAATCAAATGTCTGTGATGAGCAAAAAAAAAAAAAAAAGACACATCATGACTCTTAATGTGCGTACGTGTTATTAGCAAGACAGATTTTGAATCGACTCTTCTGCGCTGCCATGTATCTGCGTGTGCATGTGTGTATGCATGAGTGTGTCTGTGTGTCTGCCAGTACATATGTCAGCCTGCAGGATGCAAGTAAAGACAAACCAGCAACAACAAGCACAAAAGACCCTCGGGCAGGGGAAGGAGAGGAGCAGCTGGTGTGGTGGAAGTTGCTGTAAAAAAACACTGCAAGGTAGATTTAAAAGTAGAGACACAGGCAGTTCAGGGAACTAGTTGATAGTTTCTTCCCAGGGGGACTTTATGAATTAGAGGACAGAGCTTATCATTATCACGCCCATTTAGATGCCGGAGCAGTTGTGAGTAAGACTGCGATGACATGTTAATGTATTTTAATCCACCTGAGAGTTCAACCCTTGAGAATCTGTGGTGAAACCTGAACTGCAGTCCACAGCTCTGAGGCAAATAATTGCCTTAATAAAGTTTTCTAGGTCAGCATATGAGGAAATGTCTTTATTGCAAAGAGAGTCCTATCTAGTGTGAAACATGCCTCGGATATTGACAAGCCTGGATCAGAGAGGTTTGAACAGCCTTCCTATAGGGTAAATACGTAGCAGCAGACAATAGAGAAGGGATGGAAGAGCTTGTTTTAGAAGTAAAACAATCATTTGAGCTTGCCTGTAATGGTGAAAACAACAGAGCCATTTCTAATTTGAAGAACAAAAAAAAATGTCTCTGCTTTTTAAAAACTCATCAAATCCAAATTTATAGAGGAAATACAGCTATGTTGCTGTATCATGACAAGGGCCAAACATGTGTAGCGCAATTAAGTGCTGGAGGAAATCGGTTTATTACAACAGTAATGATGAATGTGTGACTGATGCAGAACTAATTGCACATAGTGCAGAGCTAATGTTCTCACAAAAATAAGACTCTATCACAAGTGCATTCTTATATCATTTTGCAGTTACAAAAGCAAACTATGATGAAGCTCTGCTCATGAATTCGGTAAAATGTGCAGATTCAAAAAGAAGAAAGGGTTTATATTATGCAAACTTCCAGTTTGCCTTCTATTTTATTAACAGCTACTGGGACCAGTCTGCAGGGATAGAGCTATTGTCGTGCAATGAAATATGCTAATAATGTCTGTGCTCTGCTATCATCTGGTATAAAGAAAGCTTTACAAACGAAGAGATCTGAAAGGAGTGACACATCGCAATGGCTAAGTCTCCCCCGGGACTCTCAAATTCTAAATATATAAATAAGGCTCAAACACATTCCAAAGATAAAGCAAATCCAAATAATAAGAGCCTAAACCTTTTATTTAAGTGTGTAACGTGTCTTCATTTCATAAAAAAGTATTCTACATCTCCTAATAGAGAAAATAAAAAACAGCTGCATCAGCTTAAAAAACTTTAGCTGAAGGCATTTAAAAAACGACATCTTCTGTGGACATAGGAATAAATCCATTAGGATGATTAAACATGCTGTCATTTAAGATTCAAGAAAATGCTTGAGTTGTGTTTCTTTTCAAGTCAGGTTTGCCTTTGAAATTAATTTAATTAAAAACAGAAAAGGATGCCTCAGACACATGAAACCTTCCTGGCAGCATATGTCCACCCGGCAGAAAGATGCGCCATTAATTCTGGGGCCACTCAATGGAGACACAAGTGCTGAAGTGCAGAAAGAGCTTTGAGTAATGCAACAACGTTCCAAGACAAGGTCACAAAACTGTTGTGTTTGACCGTCTCAGGAGAGCTTCATGATCAGTAAGGCTGCTGAGCCCCATGAGGGCTTCTTAAATCTTTAAATGCATGATGTGGCTTCAGTCTGCAGTGCAAAAAACAAAACAACAGAAAAGCCCTTCACCTTTATAAATGGGTTTATGTTTAACAAACTCATTTATAGAGCTTTCAAGTTGTTGAAGCTTTATGTTTTTTCAAATGTTTTCTGACAAAGTCAGTTCATTGAATATTCTTTAAAATACATTAAACTTTAAATTCTTAAGGTTAAGATGTGCTTGTGCTTTCTGAGGAGCATTTACTTCTGTGAATGTTGGAAGAATCTTCTCAACTTTTGCAAACACCCTAAAAAGAACTTGCATGATCCTTGAAGAGCAACATGACTGAGATTTACTTAGCTGCTATTAAACATTTTTCTATCACCATACTATCTGTTTCCCCACTGGCAAAATCGTAAGAAAAAGAAGAAACAAAAAAGTGTTTCAACATTACCTGTATCTCTCTTGCATGGTATATAATAATCAGCCCCAGGAGAATGATTGTAGAAAGGCTTATCAGGCATTTTAGAGCTAAAGAATACAGGGATTCCTGCAAAAGAACAACACAAAAGCCATACAAGACAAAACATCATGACAAAAAGCCATATCATTTCAGGATAAACTAGAATATCTGAAAATAAAATGGTTATCAAAGTACTTCAACTAACTGACATTGCAATTTGTTATCAAAGCAACTAAGGTTCTCCTTTATGGTTGGACAGCGCTGGGCCTTTTGGCCTATATTTGTTAGGACAGGCCACATATGGGTTGTTGTCCAGCCAGACTACTACCAAAGCGGCTGATTCTCTTTCACACTTTTGAAAGAAGTTTTTATTTATATGTAAAACAGTTGCTCCATCAGTCACAGAGCAGCAGAGCCACTAAATGCACTACAGCCTGGATGGGACTGCAAGACATGGACTTTGAGCAGATACGCACCTTTCCATAAGCTCCCCATGAGAGTTCAGTCTCTATAACCATAACAACGATCCCAAACATCCCAAAGATTAAAGCATAGTCGCTGAGTCGCTTCCTTTTCTCAAACAAGGCCCTCCTGTGCCCCAGTTTCTCCCCAATGTTCTGGTTCTTCTTTTTCCCCGATTTGCCGCTGCTGTGGCCGCAGCCTCCCCCTCCGTCTCCCGATGCGTAAGGCATCAGGGTGGTGGAATTATTCTCCGGCTTAGATACTAAAGTGTCCGAAGCATCCGCGGCTGAAATGGGCTGCAGAGGCTGAGACTCGGAATCAAACTCGTGTATGTTTCTGCGGGACGAGCTCAAGTTGCTCAGCGGCCGCATCACGCCGCCGTTGTATCTGCAGCTGCTCATGGCTATTTCATTATAGGAGTTAGAGTCTTTGTGGCTGCTGCCCAGGCTGCCCCGCTGCCGATCGCGGCAATGCTGCTGCTGATGGTGAGGAGGATGATGATGTCTGGATGAACTACCATGACTAGAGGGTGTGAACTCACACACGCTGTACTGGCAACCTTGCCTCGAAGACGTTTCCGAAGGTGTCCTTAAAGTTCCCACAGTGGTCGGCGACGTCCCGCGAAAGACGAGGCTTTTTCTCGCATCACAGGTGCAGCTATTGCAGGTGCAGCATTGCTCGTGCTGCTTGAGCCGATCCTCCCGCCCGCAGTAATGCTGGTACTTACAGTGCTGGAACTGCTGCTCTAGAAAGAAATCGTTCTGCAGCTGTAAGGGGGTTTCCATGTCAGTGCTGCTGGTTAAAGCAGCAGTCAGGCACCACAGAGCCCCCGACAAAGGGCGTTATGGTCCTTACGGGAGGACAGAGACGCTGCATGAATAGATCCATTTCGGCTCCGGTAGCGGGTGAGAGGAGCCTGCGATTGGGGGACCAAAACCACTGGTTCGACGTCATGAAAAGGTTGCAACCGTGAGACGCAAAGCCCTGCCTCGTTTTAATCGGGATCAACATAAAACTACTGAATTAGTGCTTTTCGATTTCCCTCCCCATACAATTAGGAAGAGTTGAACTACCCCCTGAAAAAGGGGGTAAATTCAAGCACGTCGCTGTATTTTGTTCTTCTTTCTGTTGTCAAATGTCACTTCGTCAATGCACTTCTGCTTTGTAAGACTACCTTTCTCCACAGATGCCATTGAGCTTTTCACACACATACCATTCGTCAGGTTTGCCCGTAAATTCCCCATTGATTTCCCCATTTATTGGTTTCATAGGAAACACACGTAGCTCGCTGTCACCTGTGATATACAAGGCGCAGAACCCATTCTGCTCACTGGCCGCTGGCCGCGAGCTAACGCGGGCCTGTGACCGGGGCTCGTGTTTGCAGCCGCAGATGGATGTGGAAGCCAGTGGCTGCGTTATTAATGGAGGAGAAAAATTTTGTCGCCCCGAGGAAATACAGCCAACTACCCGAGATTGAGCAGCTGTGGAGACATAAAGCAAAGCCTGAAACCCAATCATCCACATGTCCTGGAGTCGCAGCAGCAACAAATTTATTCTACGGGCTGTTAGGCTCCATTGGAGTTATAATTTCTGAATTTGTGGTGAGGTTTTTAGTCGGGGCTGCTCTGCTCGCTTCAGCTGCAGCGTTATGCAAAGCCATCTCTCTTACAGTATGCGCAGTCCTGTGTGTGTAAACCGAGCGACATCTGTGGAAACAGAAACAACAATAGAGACTGGAGAGCTGGAGAGTACAGGGCTGTGAAGCGCATACATTAAAACTGACGCCTGTGTGTTCTCCTGTAACGTTTCTGGACAAGAATAATGAACGCGGAGCTGTTCGGGGTCCTGAAAAGCAGCCCATCAAGAACTAACTTTCAGAACCGTGGACAGCTCCACTCGCTCATTGATCGCAAGCAGCCCTTCAATAAAACAATCTCTCTGCACAGGATCGCAATGCGCATTTACTCCTGATTGGCTGGAGCATTACGTCACGTTACACCTCCCACCTTCCTGAGGCGGAAACTTGTTTCCCTTCTCTGTGTGTGGAGTCCAGTGAATGAGCAGAGACTCAATTAATTCAAGCCACATTATAGCACTGGGGATGGTGACACGGTATTCCGTTTTGGCCTACTTGACCCTTGAAGTGACGCCGGGACTTAATTAAAGCTTAAAAATGGCCTATATATTTTAAGACGTAATACTCAGTAGTATGCAACCAATATATTGGTTTTTACATTCCTCTCACCCCTTATCCATCTATCTATCTATCTATCTATCTATCTATCTATCTATCTATCTATCTATCTATCTATCTATCTATCTATCTATCTATCTATCTATCTATCTATCTATCTATCTATCTGTCTGTCTGT
>JAVQJG010227828.1:0-19725 GCA_036024015.1 Craterocephalus amniculus
TTTTCCCACAGAACCAGGGTGTGAGAAATCTTGCTCATTAGGGCTAGAGGGTGTTTGTTGATGTTGTTGTTATAAACTTTTCTC
The DNA here is from genome assembly GCA_036024015.1 of Craterocephalus amniculus. Taxonomy (NCBI): domain Eukaryota; kingdom Metazoa; phylum Chordata; class Actinopteri; order Atheriniformes; family Atherinidae; genus Craterocephalus; species Craterocephalus amniculus. Next base: position 85 of record JAVQJG010227828.1, read on the forward strand.
GTGCCTTTTGGCTCCTTCGGGCGGGGAGGGGTTTAATGGTGTAATAACCTTTGATCTCTCGTTGTATGCTTAGCTGCTCACTGTCTCCAATAAAAAGTCTCTGCGTGAATGAGCTCATTGGTATGTCAGGCTCAGAGCGCTGCTGTGGCTCAAGACCTGATTTCCCCCATGCAAAGCGATCCAAATCTCTACAACTGTGTCTTGTCGTTCATTGCTGTCAATTTTTAGACCCAACAATATTGAAAAACAAAAATGTGGCGCTAGTGTAGACAACAAGGCTTGTTACTGTATTTACTGGTTATTAAGTTACTTTGTTCCTTTCTGGAAAAGAGAACATGAAAAAATTTAGATATTGTCAGTAGGAATTTTCATTAAAAAAATATTCTAAAAAAGCTATTTAAAGAAATATCCGATTAGACCCGTTTATATGCAAATTTGTCCAGTGAAAATTCTGATTATCCTACCAGCCACATATGCTGATGATTAGAAAAGTTCATTCAGAGTCCTGCTACATCTGCAACTCCCTGTTGTTGTTTTTCTTCTACATCTGCTGCTACTTCTACAACTTCTTCTTTTCCCTGTTTAATTGACTATAGGCAGGATAATAAACTTAATACAACTGTTTAAGTTACATTAATGCATAGACTCCTTAACTACCTATACCCACTTAGAAAGCGTCCAGTAGTTTTGATGGCGTGTTACAAACTGAAAGAATAAGAGGCAGATGTTCACCAACATTGCCAACAAACCCAACAGCCAAAAGACAGCTTGGTGTTTAAGAGCAATTAATATAGTGAAAATCCATGCTTTGCTGTTAGCAGCGCCAGAATGGCTATTAAAGGGATTTGCTTCTGGTTGGGATTAACTGAAAGTGATCCAATCTACTTCCTGCAAAAGTCCTACTTAGTGTTGATCTTTGTTTCGGTGGGTTTCCCTGACTTTATGGCACTGTAATACATAACCGCTGAAGATACTCTACAGCAGTGCTCAGGAGTAATAAACTGGAGGAAGTGATCATGAATGTTTCATCAGCTCCTTTTAAGATAAACAGGAGAACCAGAGGCCACAAACCTGTCAAGATAGCATCACCTACAGCATCAGCTCCAAGCATTGCTATCTATATTTCAGCGAAACAATGTTGCACTTCTGAGCAAAGCTTTGAAGTCTGTGAAGTCCAGTTTAAAAGTGCCGTTTCAAAGTGGAAAACATGCTCTTATATTTACAGTGCCACAGAAAACAATGGGAAATCTGTTCAATTCTCCAACCACATTTTCCCTCCCTCTCTTGTTTATTTCCCCAGAGAGACTGAATCCCCTCATTTAAATGCAAGACCAGGCGCTACAAATCACCTGTCGTATTAAACTTGTCACATCCTTGTGTCATATGGCTGATTAGTGCTCTAAAAAACAGAGCTGGGGATGAATCTTAGAATAAAGTATGTACACTGGAAGTCTTCAGCAAAAGTTTGGAAGAAAATTAAACTTTCCTGTATGACTCATTATGTCTTTGCAATGACAGCCAGTGAAATTAGGCATTTCCAGTCATTATGGATAAATAACAGTGAAAAGCTAGGTCTGTGATGAAAAACTGTGAATTTTGAATGAATGAAAACCAAACTTGAGGTAACTGTTGTGATATAAACAAAGTGTTCATTTATTCCTCAGTTGGAAGGTAATTAGTTGGCATTAAGTTATAGAAAAGCTACTTTTTGACAACTTTATGAATTGCCTGCAAAGCTGAGAGTCATAAGTGGGAAAGGCTGCTCTGATGATTTACTGATGTGTCAAAACTGCAACAAATAGCTAAGCCTCAAGCCAAAGACCACAATGTGTCAGTCTGACAAATATTTCATCCGGGAAAACAAAATCTAAAATATCAATGATGGCAGGAAATAGTATCTTATTGGGTATGATGTTGGAGCAGAACTCCAGGAACCAGTTTCTCATAATCAAGCACATGTCAGTGGAACAGAAGCTATACCCCAGGTAGAAAGATACCTGGCAATCATGTATTAAAATGGATTACATCTGGGCATGCAATTTATAAATCCAAGCAAAGTGACAGACACAAGAGCTATTTTTCTACTTGCTTTTTGTCACAAGATGTCTTTCTGCCGGTACAGTTTGAGTCCCGGGAAGCCCCCAGCTGTTTTTATTTTCCTTCCTGGACAGGATCTTATTGTTTATAGAATAACAATACCTCTGTATCCACCTGAGGTCCTTACTCCACCTGTTTACTTTTAAAAAGATGGGCTTTCATTTGCTTTCTGCAAAATCATGTTGCTGCCATGAAGGAGGCAGCCACAATCCTAACAAAGGAGCTAAACAAGGTTTGTTTTACAGCTCATTTTTCTTGAAAGCCTCTTTTAATTGATAACAGTCAGAGGAGGTCTCATGGTGCTTAATAAATTTGATGTAAAAACAAAAACCTAAAGAATCATTCCGTTTTGAAATACTGATACTCTCCGCATGTCAAGGGTTTTACACTGTTATAAACCATTTACAGAGCTTCAATGCTGTGCTACACAGGCCAAACAAATGGCAAATTGCTTAACAAGCCCTAAGACATACAGCAAGACCAAATAAATGATGCAGTCATCCCAAGTAAATCCAAACCATTTGAGCTAGATGTTAAAAACAGGAAACATACTCCTAGAATGAAATTACATTTTTCTAAAGAAACACCACTTCCACTCTTGTAATTTACATAAAAAAGTAATTTTTACCACAGGGCATCCAGAAAGATTAATTTTAAAATATCCCAAGGAGAGACAGCAGTGTTATCCCATTTCCTCCTAATTCTGCAAGCCAAAAATGAAATGGAATTCAATGCACATTTCCCCAGTAGTGACTGTATTATAAATGAGAAGGTCCCAGTGTCTGAGTGGAGAAATCGTCTTTGATTTGCTGCAATATCAGTCTTTGCTCGCACATATGACCTAAATCATATCGTCTAATGGAGGAGATAAAAGCTTCCTGCAGCCCACTGTGACTCATGTTGTTTATTAAACAGCTGTCCAAAACCCAATTATGATTAGTTTAGATGTATAAAACATTAAATTAAGCAAATCCCCATATTTACCATTTTTCTATTCATTGATGATTGAAATTGCTAATTACATTTTATGACTTGGGATTAATTTCCCATTTGATCAATCACTCATGTCCAACTCCTGGTTGTTTTAAAGCAGAATGCCTAACAATGTGTGGCTGCAGAAATGTTTGCTGTTTGTTGAATATAGTTCTGTGCCGATTGGTAGAATATGGCTGGTTGATTATGCTGTGGAACCAGAGCAACTGGATGGCAACAGTTCATAAAAACTGCAGAGTCTGGTTGTTATTTTCTGCAGGTTTGTCCTCCAAGCAAATCCCCACTACATTCAGTCATTTTTATATAGGCTGTAGATGTTATTTGTATACTTGAGTTTCTAAGCATAATATGATTTTTAGTTCCTGTAAGTGTAAGTTTAATAGATTTTCACCTATACTGTCCTTTAAAATTCCAACTACTCTTGTTCAGAGCTTCAGCTATATTTGCTTTATTAGCTCATTTATATGCGTTATTTTTAATAGAATAAGAAGCTCCCGCTGTTGAATTTTGCACGACGTGTATGGGATCACAGCCTGACCGTTCAGGTGTGAATATAATGGTGGAAAGTGTGTTGTATTTCCTTTGATGTGGTGAAATTCTTTTTGGCCTTCAGAGACACAACCCCAAGTAGTCCCCTGAGCTGTGATCTGACACGGGATGAAAAGTCCTAGTTAAGACTGAAATCCGAGAGCCAAGCCTCTGATCCTGAACTTGCAAAAGAGATACAGTAGGTGTGGTATACCCCCTGTTCTCTGCTGTATAATAGTGAAGTTCGTGGGGGGTGGTCCAAGGTTCAAGGTTACTTTGTTAACACCCAAGGGTACATTTGTTTTGCAGAAACTTGCTGCTGCACAAGATGCCGATCCCTCTCCCCACAAATGTAATCCTTGAAATCACAACAAAGAATAACAGAAATAGAAAAATAAATAGAAGATTCTTGGCTGCATATATAATTAAAAGAAGTAATGATGGATAGAATATGTACAATAATCCTTGCAGAACAGCAACACAACACTTTTGCCAATTACATCTGGCGCCACTTTAGTATAACAGCCTTGTTGAGGCTTTTGTGGTAGTGAAGTGTCTGTGAACGTAATCCAGGGCTTCTTTGACAGAGCCAGGGGTCCTCTTTGCTTCAGTCAGACCTGAATCTGCTTAGGGCTGCTTTGGATCGGTAATTGCAGCCCACCCCCTCTTTATGTAAGACCTTCTCTGGATGAGAAAAACACCGCTTTGCTGTTTGTGTAAACCTGGAGAGGCTATTTTTAAACACCTATGGCAACCTTAATCCATCTTTAGCTGGATACGGGCCGACTTGGACACCCAGAAGATTTTATATTACCATAATAGTGTGCTAACAAGTCTTTGGAGATTTTAAAAGGAGTATATGACAGAAACTAAGTCGACTGTGTGTTCAGGGAAAATCCCATTTGCATATTTGCACTGAAACTCTTCCCTACATGATCAAATTTAAGGCACATTAACTTCACCAATACAACACTGATATGAGCATGGGGAGAGACATGGGGAATTAAAATAAAAGTAGGAAGGTTGAGGCGTTTACTCAGAGGGGGAAAAATCTCTCAGCAAACTTTGTTAGCCCAACTTGACCTTGTATGATGGAAGACAGTGAAAGGCTGCTAAATTTTAGACCATTGCTGTTACATTTTTCTTTTCCAGAGGGGAAGAAGAATAACTGATCTGTCTTCATCTTTTTCCCTCCCTCACGCTAATGTTTTCAGAAGTGCAAGTTTTCATCATCAGAGCCAAAAGCTAAGCTGAGCCAGAGTCAATACCCACAAAGCAAATGCCTGTGAGAAGCAGCTCAAACAAAGGTCAGATTTGAGCTATCAAAAGCCTCTTTTATACATTATAGCTTATCCAGCACTCCCTCATCAGTTCCACTCAGTTAAGGTATCCTTTCACTTACTGATGCAATTTTTCTGCCCGTTATTGTGTGATGTAGACTTTGCTGTATTAATCAAAGGGAGCTAAAATGATCCTCATGAAAAAAAAAATCACTTCACCTTCCAAAACTCATTGCAGTTTATTTCACAGGTAATAAGGTATTCTCGATCCACACCTTCATGGCAATCGATCAAAATGGAAATAAATGACTTTAGTTCAACCTACCCGACAGCCATAATCACAGCATTTCATGATATTCCACGCTAATCTGCACCTCATGTTTTCCATCCAAACCCATTTCAGCGAGATTGGATGTCATACCAGATTACAGTGACTGAATAACTGAGCACTTATATGAAGCTGTTGTTACTGACGTGATCGAAATGTCAACAGCAGTGTCAGAAAAAGAACAAATGCCATTCTATAGACTTTTAAATATTCTCTCGCTCGCTTCTTTTGTTCTATCTTACAGTGTGCACAGTACAATTCTATCGCACTTACAAATGTATAATAATGATGACGTTTTTTTTATGCTTCAGTATATTTCAAGTGTTTTTAACACAATTCAGCCTGCACTGTTATAAGAGAAGCTACAGAAAATACAGGCAGACACCTCCACAACTGCTTGGATTTATGACCACTAACCAACAGAGCATAGTCACTCACGTCTCATGTCAGTTGCTCGTGTTCTGTTTTTCCAAAACTTCAACATCCTACTTTATTGAAAAATTGTTACTTATAACAAGGTGTCTTCATTTCTTTTCCAGTTCTCTACTGTACTGATCCATCTTCTTCATATATTCCAACCATCAACAACATAGGACTCATGGAGGACAACTAACGGTAACAACGCTTTACTTAAAAGCCTGTTTCCTTTGTCCTTGCTCCACTTGTCAAATGAAAAATGGTTCCTGCTATGGCACAATCAATTAGGTCTCATGTGACTCTTACTGGACCATCTGGGAACCTTTGAATATGGCCCCCACAGTGAGTAAGCATCAGTGTGTGTTCATTCAGAGGCTTCTTCAGATCCACTGTGACACAAAAAAGTGCAGGAGCTCATTCCTGCCTCTCTGCTTTTCAATGCATGACAGAGAGATGTGGCACATCTGGTTGATTTGAAGTGAATTTCAAATGAAAGCAACCAGAGCCTGGATTAATTAAAGATCATTTCAGTCTTGGGTCAGGTGTATTTCCACTGAGATCCAAGATATAAGGTAGATTTGGCTAATTAAGTCTGCTGGAGCGAGAAGAGTTTTGCATGCACTGCCTGCGGCCACAGTACCTAAAGTGCACAGAACATGGGACAATTAGGCAGCATACTTGTAGATCAGCATGAGGTGCATGTTGAATAAGGAGTTAATGCTAGCAGAGCAACTGTTAGCTTGTATTATGTACTTTTTCTGATGTTTAATATATAAAAAGACTTTACTGGAACATAGTATGTGAATTTACACTTATAAATTAACAAGAATCCGATGACTTTAGACCACATTTTAAATAGAAAAATATTGCAATCATGGAGTTAACATGGTTCCTGTACAAAATATTATCCCCATATTTATATTTACATGTTATAAAGCATTGTACGATGATGAGCGGTATTACCATTCACCTTGTGGTAATGTCAATAGTTTTCAAAATGTCATGTTATGAGGGTGGTAGATGATTTAACCCCTGAAATCCCCAAGCTCAAAGCAATAGATTACTGGTTTTGAATCATATTCATCTCAAGCTATTCTTTTGTGTGTTCGCTTCATACTTCCACAATAACTTTTTCAACTTTACTCTCACTCACCAAAAGTAAGCAGTAACAAAAACTTGGTTGCAACACAGATTCATACTCAAAAGACACAATTTTTGACAAATGACATGTGGAACCGGGCACTAAAAGTGCCAAACGAATCACTTTCATTAGCAATTTCAAGTATTAGACATGACAAATATTTATTCTTTCCAGTATATGTTGTAGTGAGACTGAGCTGAGTCATCCAATTAAAAGCCTAAAATGCTATAAAAACTATGACTGCATGCAACTTAGACCATTATACTTCACAGTATTAACTCATTTTTAATACTTTTTGTAATAAGATATTAAAAATAAATAAAAAGATTTTTTTCCATAACATTTCAGCTTATAGTATCCTATGTCGTAGTAGCATTATAACCTGAACTTTTTCTCAACAGTCTTCTTAAAAACCTTTCAAGAGAGGTTTTACACCTGTGGCTCACCAGCTGTGATGCTGGGTCACTTCAACCTGTGAGACGGCTCTTTTCTGCTCACATCTTTATCACCATCTATGTCAAGTAGAGCTTTTTCATATGCCACGTCCAGACAGGAGATGCATGCAAGAAAGCCATTTTGAAATCTGTTCCTACATCCCTGTCTGTCTGGTTGTGTAAAGCAGCCTTTCATCAGGCTGAGGTAAAATGGTTGGAGACTATGAGCAGAATGATGGGGTAACAAACAAAGTAAGATTTATTATTTTTCGCTCGATGTACATAGTGCTGCTTTTGTAGCTGCCGCTGCTTTCACACATCTGTAAAGTAATAAACGGTGTCGTTTTCTAAAATGAATGGGGTCAATTTCAGGTTTTTTTTATTTTTATAAAAACATCTGAGGTTATTTCATTGCAGGTCTAACATCTTTACTAAAAACCCATCATCTCACCGTCCTGCATCAGATGACCTACTGAACATGGATTTGCTGCTTTCTCCTTTGTTAATCATTAACAAAAAAACAAACATCTGACTTCTAAAGTGATGTTTGTCAGACTTACATTTGGAGAAAGGGCTGAATTTGTGTAATGGTGTTGACTACGTTTTTTTTTAAAAAGCACGACATTCATTAACTCATTCTTTGTTCTCATTTCAATCATTTAAGATAGAATCCGAAATGGATAAAGAAAAAAAGATTTTCCACTGAACACTCTTATATGTGCAAGAAAGCAAGCTGCTTGTTCAGGGGATCCAATTTAAAGGTAAAGCGTGCTGTTTTCCAGTAAGCGAATAATAACTGAGCTAATTCTGACTTCCTGGGAGAGAGCCCTGCTAATTGCAGTCAACAGAAGCGGTGAACACATGAGAAAAATAAGTGTTTCGGCTTTGGTAACCCATCTGGTTCATTTGGGCACTTCACAGTTCTCCACATGAACCTGAGTGTCCATTTCCATCACCGCTGGTCATTTTGTTATTCGTTTTTGACTAAATCATGGAAGCAGTGTACACTTTAAATATCCTCTGCTGACCCCTTAGAAGCACGCCCACACGACACCCACTGATCCTGCTGCAGAAATATACCTTATGTGCATGATTCCCATCTTTCCGAGCAAATGCAGATGTCTTTAAATATCTTCATTTGTATTCATGTAAGTATTTCCAAAGGAATGGAAGTCAACCCTCCACCTCAGGGCGAACAAATGAGTCAATGTTGCTGCTGCCTGCATCTACTGTAGGAGTCGAGCAGAAACATCAACAGCGCCTCACAGGCAGTTTATGCCATTAGGAACACGCCGGTGTCAGTGTTTCTCTGAGCAGCTGTCAGTCAAAGCCATTTGCAGCTGCAGAGAATCTGCAGAGGGAACAGCTAACACAGTTGCAAAAGAGTCCCCATTAACACGTGTTAAAATTTGATAACTGAAATCTGAATCACTTTGAAAAACAAAACGGCATTGGGAAGGCTGATTATTCTTGTACATCTAACTTTATTTTAAACAATTCAGGGAGAGGAAAGAAAACTTTTTCCGACTAGAAACTGACTGATTCTGATCCTTTAATGCCTAACTTGTTGATAAAAAAAATGTAACCAAAAAGTTTCAACCAAATCATTTCATCCACACCGTCACTTTAAGGCAAGTAAATTTAACAAACGGTGTAGATGCAGTATCTGTAGATCCAGCTTTGACCGGTCTATATTTTATCACTTCCTGTTTGCAGCAGTTTGTCTTTGGAGGGAACAGCATCACAATCTGCATTTGATCTCGACATGAGGAAAGCCTCCTCATTCCGCTTTGAAGACTGCGCCTTGATTTTGAGTGCTACAGATGGTTACTCCGTGAGTTTAAATTGCTCCTTTGGATGCTTTGTCCCTGGTGGGCCTCCCTGACATGTTTGAATCCTGGCACACTTGCATGTTTGGGAGACAGTGACAAAGAAGCACACATTAGAAGTGGAGGCCGTGGATTAACGAGAAAATAAAAACAGCGATTGATAAGTCGTAATACTGTATGTATTAAATATTCTATATATAATATTTTCTATTCCTCTTTCATCTACATACTGTAATAGGAACTCTTACGTTACATAATGGGTGCACAGGATGTCCATCAAATGTGAAATTAAACAAACTTCATTATTTGTTTGTATTTCTCATTTTCATACAGGCTATGCTGTACGTGTAGATGAATATTGCCTGCAGGCATATAAAGTCGCTGAAACTAATTTATATTGACATTTAGCTTCCAAGAGGAATGGCTATAGCATGTAAATGATGATTCTGTTACAATTTAATTTGCTTTACATCTTCAGTAAATTGCAGTTATAATGTTGTTTTTTTTAACCAGAAAATTCACTCATTAGACCACTGGCAAATTGTATTTCTGTTCAGCTGTATTTCAGAAGCTTGGTAATATGTATTAAATTGGATTAACTCCCCTTAATGCCACAATTTCATTGACTGTGTATGAATAAAAAAAATTTCACACTGACCCTGAACTAACAATCAACAAACTAACAAAGGTTTTTATATGGATTGAAAGCAAATATCCAGACATTTATGTTGTTGACATGAAAGTCATTCTATATATTTACTATTACTTCCTACTAGTTCATTTGGGTTCATGCACAAGTTATTTTCAAGGATCATTCATTTTATTTTATTTTATTTTATTTTATTTTAACTTTGGCAGATTTAGCCCTCCTCCCCAGCCCTTAGCCCCACCTCTTTATCTTTAAACAGTGTGAAGGCAAAGGGCTATGTGCACGTTTTCAGTCCTATAAATTGAGACACTCCTTACTCTGTCTAACCTGAAATGTATAAGGAGGTACTGTAAGTATACTTGTGGCTCGCTGTTTACAAGCAAGCATGTCACACAGGCTTTACGACAACAGAAAAAACACCCTTACAATAACAGAAAAAAAATATACGGATATCGTTTTATTATATATGTTCCATGATTAAAACTTTTATGTAAATTATGACATTGCTACTTTTTTTCCCATAACATGCGTAGAAAAGTCAAACCTTATCCTAAAGTCTTTACCAAGAGTTTTTAACTATATGTTATGTACAAAAGGGAACTTTTTTGTATGAGTCTTTCAGTGTCATGTTTATTTCCTGCGTAAAAGCCTAAAACTGCCTCTACCTCATCCTCCTAACAAAGGCTAATATGGTATCCATCTTGCGTCTTATCTGTACTCTGATCCCTTACCAGGCAGAAATCCAGTCTGAAGAAATATAGCTTGATGGCTAGAGACAGACAGACAGACAGACAGACAGACAGACAGACAGACAGACAGACAGACAGACAGACAGATAGACAGATAGACAGATAGATTTCACATTCAGAAAGGTAGTGCTACTTTAAAGTCACTTTTTATTGACTGCTTATGGATAAAATGAGATTTCCACACAGCTCCAAATTAGCTGAAGATGTTTTAAGGTTTTGGGGACAATGCTCTGGGGATTCTTTTATCAACAGAGGGAATTTGATGCCTAATTTGTGAAATGCTGATACGTTACAGCTTCTGTACAGCTTTAAAGAGTGTTTTTTTTTTTAAATTTTTTTTTACTGTAAAAAACATTTATCACAAGAAGATTTTAAAAATGTGAGCTGTTTTCTTAATGATTAAGAAAAAACAGGAAGAAAGTGACGGGTAATTTTTTAAAAAAAGTATTTACTGCTAAAAACAAAGGCTGTAAAGAAGAAAAAGATCCTCCATCTTAACTTCAGAGCTTGTGTCTACAGAAAAACTGCTGGCATCTATTTTCACAAATGTCACTCTGGGAAATGTTTAAACCTAGCTCTGGGACTATTTTGAAGCTACTTCCGATAGGGATGTTGTTAGGCAGTGTTGAAATGGGCTAGCCACTTAATTCCACCTGCAGTGATATTGACACTGAGCATGTGTGTCTCTGTGTGTGATTGTGTAGTGGAGGAGGAGGTCTAAACTATATTCAGCTCCTGTAATACGACCAAATGTTTTTCCCTTTTGTGTAGGAGGGGAAATACAAAATATGGAGTACAATTCATGCATTCATGCTCACAATATTGTACATTAAGGAACTTGCTACCACCATAGCACCTTTAACCATTTATAAAGCCCCTGAAAATAAAAAAAGTTTTGTTCCAATTATAGCTGTGACAGCATTCTCAGCGGCAAAGTATAGTGCGATTGGTCCATTCCCAGGAGTGTCCATGGCTGTAATTGAAAATCAAGTCCATGGTCACGTGTGCCAGTAGGGCTTGAGCCTCCTGTCTCCATACATGCGCTCACACTCACATATTCACTAATGTGTAATTTCTTTGCGTGACAAAGCCCTGTCTCCCTGACGGCCGAGCTGATGTATGTGACACTTCAGTCTTCCAGCCAATTCTCGTCCGTCTCAGGAGATGAGATCATTGACGAGACACTGCAGCTCCAGCAGCAAATTTCTCATCAAGAAGTCATTCGTGAAACTTGCTGCTGTCAAAATCTAATCGAAAGATACGGAGTATAAATAAGGATTTACGACTAATCAATCATTGTGGAGTCTGGTGTCCAAAAAGTTTTGTTCAGATTGCTTCTTCATTGTTTGGAATTATGTGCAATAATTTCCGTGTTTGTGAAAATGGCATATATTGAATAAACATTTAATGTTTTCTAATTACATGTGGAAGAGGTTGATGTGGCTATTGATGTAGACGGAAACTGCATTGTGCATCACTGCTGTACAAGGATTTTGTAATGATAATTAATACTTTGTCAAGAGGCTCAGGTTAGTACCAGAACATATTTACAGCAAATTCTCTTTCATGATAAAGAAGGAGAAAATGAACCTTTTGTGTCCCCATCTCACAAACTCCAGAGGTCTCGTGGTCACCGGAGTGAGAATGTGGAACGCTTTAGAAATGACTCTGAAATTGTCTGCAACAAAACATAGACTAGAAAATTTGTTTAAGTAAGTGTGACTTCAAGTTTGTAAGTTTGTAACTTGTATACGGTAATGAAGTCTTTGAGAATCATTTCTGATGACTTACTTGCGAAAATGGACGGTTGTTTTATGGACTGTTGAAAGGTCGCTGCTTGGTCATCAAATGTTGTTTCTGATGAAAAGGGGCTTGTAAAGCAAGACACTGTCTTCATCATGATGAAGAAAATGATACCAATTATATTCAGTGTAAATGCCACCATTACAACAGGCAGAACGAAGCATTATGGGTCGGGCTGAAAACCTCTATATGGATAATCATTATCATTAAAGTGAACAAGATCATTAGGAGTCAAGATAACAGGTACAGGAGATTTTTAGTCGTGTCCTAAGGCTGAGAATACCTTCTTTTACTAACACATGCTGCCACTTGACTGTCTCGTGTATTTTCCATTTGTTTAAAGGTGCATTGCGCAAGTTGAAATCCTAAATAATATTATTTTCTTTCCCCAACATCCTCTTACAACTGCCTGATGTGTAGGATAAGCTGATCTCTATTCACCTCAGCTGCCTCTATAGTCCTGTTTCTGCTGCTCAGTGAGAGGGATTCAGGCTTGAATCCTCAGGCCGTGCGTATGCACAGGTGCTTAATAACCTGGCCACTGCCAGTACCGTAATGTTTACTCCGCTGCCATTAGAGTGTCATGGAGACAACATTGACGACCATAAATGATAACAATTAACCTGTAGCCTCAACTGTCTCTCAAACAGAAACATACACTCCTGTAAGACAAAAAAAGGGCAAAACTGCAATATGACATGCGGGAGTAAAACGACAGTTGAGAAGAAACTTGAAACTTGAAAAATTTCAGTAACATTTCAGAAAAACAAAAACATTGTTCAATCCCTTGGATAACTTTGCCTTTAACGTTTCTCTCACACAGGATTACTGATGCTCTCTAACAGCTGAAAAAGCCTCTCTGTTACCCCAGACTCACCTATGCTCTCCACAAAACATCTCAAAGCTTCTTCACTTAAACTCTAAATATACGAGTTGAGCTGCAAAACCCGAATGGCTCACTTAGTCTCAAAACAGCATGCGTGCAACTGGGAAAAGTGGATTTAATTACATGAAGTTAAGTCTGTTATTGCACTCCAAGCTGGAGGGATGAAAACAGAACAGAGTTGTTGCTCCTACTGGAGTAATGAATGAAAAATGATACAGCAATATTTTTCACATTTATGTCTACAATGTATTTTTAAGCAGAACTTCATGTTTGATGATGAAGCTCTGAGTGATGCAACATTATAATGATGGGCATGACATCATGTAAAGATCACTTTTGGTATGAACATGTTGCAATCTTTATTTTACCACAGACTGAGGTTTGTCAGATGGCAAAGAGGGAAAAAAACCAATAAAGATTAAAAATAGGCTCACTAAACCATCTCTATCTTTATTCTGTACCTCTTGTTCTCATTTTTGCTCTTTGATATCTGAAACTCCTGCAGTGTAAAATGTGCTGTTCAGGCTTTGAACACCTTGTAGAAGTCAAACCACTTTGCTTTCATCCACAACAATGAGCAGCATTTTCCGGCCATCCTTATTTGTGTTAGTCTTTGTGGATTTATGAATGCGAACCTCTGGGTGTGAGGCAAAGTGGCGTGCAACTCATCACTTCCAGCATATGTAACTGCAGCTCCTAATAAAGATTAAATTGCATGCATGGATATTCTGCGCCACCATTTGATATCTTTAAATACTGATTATTATAGAAGGATTATTGTTTGCTTTAGGAGCCGCTTGTTCTTGAGAATGTGTGTGTATACTAATATTTCAAACAACTTTTGACAACAAATCTAGGATTCATAGAGGATTTTGGGTTAGTCATTTATCATCTGTGGTATAAAGACTTTGGAATATAAAAGAAGGTGAGATAATCTCTGGACCATTAGCGAGTGTATGTTGCCAGGCTTAGTGGGTCAGTGAAATCATCTTCCACAAACCCAATTCCCACCCACTAGGCAATGCTTCTGGAGCCGATGCATCACTGCATCTGTCAGAGAAAGCACTTTATGAGAATTTTATGTGAATATGTGAATCTGTGAATTGGTTGCAAATCTACAGACACAGCTTCAAGAATTTACATGAAAATGAGGTGACATTCACATAACGCTGCTGACAAAGTGGCATTATGTTGGACATTCTGATTCGTGTTTCAGCATCACAAGTAAAAACCAAACAATAGAAATGCATTCCTTTGAAATTCAAGTCGTTCCCAGTCTCTATGAGCGCTGTCCAAGGTCCTGACCGCGCGTCTGTGTGACAGAACTCCACTGCAGGAGATGACCACATGTACTGTCACTAACCTTTGATAAATCAACAACCCCTCTGTGTGCAAACAAGTCCTGATAACCTTCGGGTCTGTGTGGACAGGTGTATTCTCACCTTCAACTTCGTCTTCGGGCAGGTTCACCGGGGCGCTGTAGGAGAGGATGTCGGGGATGGTGCAGATGCCCCGATACATCAACGTGGAGGTGACTGGATGCATCGGCATGACTGCAACCTTCGCTTGGCACCTTCACCCTCGTCATTAAAGAAACGTCTACACAGTAGATCCTAACTTCCCCCTACGGCCAGCGAGGGAACGGAGAAGGGAGTCCATGGATGAGGGGAGAAGAATGAGGCGGGAAGCGGTGGATACCGCAGCGCGTTAATGTTCCCTTTGGTCAGTTAATGAAGAGCAGGAAAATTGAGGGGGTGTCTTACCTCAATGCAGATAAATTTAATGCTTAGGAAACAATAAAGTGGCAGAGAGAAGGACACTACCTAAAACTGAGACGATGCGCACTAAGCGGCTACATCACCAACATCTTCAGACAAGCTCCACTTCTGCGCTGATTAGAGTTATTTGTCTCTGATGAGAATCGAACAATTGTTTCAAAAATGTAGGTTACGAGTCCAGTGAATGGGTGTATTGTTAGTTCCAATGGTTGTCTGCTGCTAGAAGATTCAAGCATCCACTTGTTGTAAACTGTACATGCGCTCGCCTGACGCACTCCGTCCAAACACCCTCATGTAATCCACCGAAGCGACGTGTTGAAAAAATATTCTAAAGGCTAAAGAAATAGCCTGAAAATCTACACGTGTCTCTTGTAAACTTGACGGGGTGACAGAGCAGCGCGTGTCCTCGCAAACAATTGCCTGCTCGTTCCTAATTGACTGTGGGTACGGGAGCACACTGCGAGCCAGGTGTTCAGGCATTAAGTGTTCTCTCTCTTTTTGGAGGGGAGGGAATGAGGCTCTCCATATGGATCATGTACTCGATCTCTTTACCCCCCTCTCAGTGTCTCACATAGCCTACCTATGTGCACACACTGAATGGGTGTAGGCAGTCCACCACTGTAACACACAAACACTCCCTCCCTTCTCTGTCCATGATCAGATACTGTCTGTCACCACTCCGTACGCATCCCGGTTAGTCGTCGAAGGTATAATAAAAACATTAATAATAATGATTGATGACAATATGTAGTTATATTGTGACTCATTTTCTGAAAGAAAAATAAAATCCTCCACAGCGGTGTTGACCAAGCAGTGTTGGCCATTTGAACTTTTGTTAGACTGTACAGAATGACGCTTTAGATTAGCCTACAAAAAAAAGACATTAAAATAACAAAGAGCATAGTATTGAGTGTTAGATCTCTATAACTATCTGTCTCATCCGCTCCAGTTGCAGCTGCATTAGTGCATGTGCCTGTGTGTGCCTTCATGTGCGTGTATGTGTGCAAAGCAAACTTTTGAAATAAACTCCTGAGCTTTTCAATTGACAGCAGTTCAGGTGTAAGATGGAGCTGTGTCTTATGGAGCCCCTTGAATTTTTAATGACTGAGAACTATACTTAACCTCAGTTTATTCCCTTAAATGTAGCTCTTGGCATCCTGTAGAAATGATGTCAAGTATATATTTCAAACTGTCTAAGGCATATTTCCCTATGGGTTGAGATTATATGAGCAATAAGTGTTCTCAGTAAATGTACTTTAGTGTATTCGGTTATTATTATAAACTTAAGAACAAAATAAAAGGTACTTGCAGGACCTTTTCCATTCCTCTACATTTTTTTCAGCATGTTTTCTCTTCCACCACCTTATTAAGTGGCTTCATTTACTAGATATTTCTAAGATGAAATCTTTAAAAATGAAATGATATGAAAAGGCTTTGAGAATAACCTGCACTAACCCTGCATTTTATATTGTTAATGCAGGGTTTGATTTTTGTTTTTTGCTGTTTACATGAAGCAGCAAGTTATGGACGGATCTACAAAATTATCTCCATTTCCACCCACACTAAAATGATCCAGTATCTCACCAAAACCTCAAAAAAATATATTAGGCATTGAAACTAAATTCACCAGCCACCTGATTATACTCTTATGTTTCGATATCAATAATGTGATATCATACAAAAAATATCTGAAGAACCAAAAGCAGTACTTTTTCATGTTTTGCTGCCCTATTTGGGCCACCTTTTTCCTTCCCAACTTTCTTAATTTTCATGGTATAGATTCAAGAAGTTGTTGGAAACATTCCTCAGAGATTTTGTTCATATTGACATGATAAGATCACACAGCTGCTGCAGATGTATTGACTGCATATCCACGATGAGAATCTTCTGTTCCACCATTCGGGCTGTGTTGGATTGAGATCTGGTGACTGTGGAGGCCACTGGACTACAGTGAACTCATTGTCATGTTTAAAAAAAAGAGTCCCATCTGAAATCAAGACTCATCAGAGCTGGCAATGTTTTCCCATCTTGTATTGTCCAGCTTTAGCGAGTCTGTGTGAATTGAAGGCTCAGTTTCCTGCTCTAGGTGACAGGAGTAGCACCTGGTCTTCTTGCTGCTGTCACCCACCTGCTTCAAGGCTGGACGTGTTGTGCATTCACAGGCGGTATTCTATACCTGGGTGCTAACCAGGAGCATTTTCATCCTGACAACTTTCTGTTCACTGGATCTTTTCTCATTTTTTGACCATTTTCGCTGAAACCTAGATATGTTTGTGTAAGAGAGTCCCAGCAGATTAGTAGTTTCTGATACACTCAGACCAATCTGCTTCCAACAACAAAATTCAAAGTCACTTAAATCCTCTCAATATCTACATGCCTATATGTATTGAGATCTTGACATGTGATTGGCTGTGTTAACAAGCAATTGAACAGATGTCCCTAATAAATTGTTTTTTGGGTTTACTCCTTAAGAAATAATGTGAATTCAGTTTTCTGCTTTCTGAGTCTTTGGTAAACATCTTTCTTTAATGATTTGCTTCATAAGCATTACATGATTGAAATGTTTTAACTTTATTTTAGCACATTACTTCATGTGAATCTGTTAAGGACGTTTTGCAATAAAGTTGTATCATTATATATCATCAAAAAGCCATCATACTGTACTCCAAAAATAAAAAGCCCAGAAAGACAGTGTGACATAGAAAGTAAGTAATAATCCAGTTAAACATGGTGAAGCATTTAGCAGTCTATCATTTCTTTTAGGAGGTGATAGAAACCAAAGCACTGCTCAAAGGACCCTATCCATCGTAATCTTTAACAGCTAAATTGGTTATAAACCCTTGAGAGGCAATAAAACTTCACATTTCTTTCAAATTTTACACATTACACTGTCTGCTTCACTCATTCACACTTTTAAAGGTTTAGCACTCCATTGGTCAGTCTGAAATCGTCAGCAGTCTCCATCAACCCCAGACTCAACAGTAAAGGGCACTGCTAACTTTGTACCCTTGAGTGAAATGTGGCACCTTTTATTTCAGTCAAAACAGTCGACAAAAAGCTCCCTCAAATGTAAAAAACTCTGAAGGTCAGACCTTTTTAATGTCCAATAGCCAGCTTTCAGACTCTGATGCCTTACGGGTCTCTTTTGTTACTGAAAATGTTTAATGATTACCTCCTAGTGTAAAGTCTTTTGAATTGGTGATATTGACATATTGTGTATGTGGCCTTAGGTTGGCTGATCCTGTAAACTTAGTACATCTGCACTCTGCTAAATGTTGCTATAAATACATATGAATTAAGGCATAAACAGACATAAGCTCACTCTGTTTCTTAAAAAAGTAAATATACATTATGCTGAGAAGGAGTTTGAGTCACTTTTTACCAGGATTTTACCAGAATAACTCTGGCCTCAAACATTGAACGATGACCCCCGCAACAGTTCCAGAATGATAAAGAACAGTTATAAGAACAAAATCGTAAAAAATCGAAATCATGAACTTAAAGTAGAGAATCGAATTGAATCATGGCTTTAGTTAATCGTTAAATCCCTACCAGACATTAATTTCTTTGCACAATACCCACTGCATATTCTTACATCAGAATTATTATTGAACCGTCCCAATGACCTCAATAAGGGAAATCAAAATCCAGTATTTCAAGGAAAAAGTCAGATTTCAAAATCCAAATTAATACAGTAGGTGCAACTTGGAATTGAACATTTCCAAACTCCTTAAAATAAATTGCAAATTACCTCAAGCTGTCCTCCAGAATGATCTAAGTGATCTGAAGTCAAATGATTTCACAGTGGATTAAAATGTCCAGCACTTCCATCACTAAGTCAGAGTCACAGATGCCTCCATTCACAATCCATCCTTCTACAACAGTCTGCAGGATATGCTTGTTTATGCATGGCTGTAAGTTTACAAGATGAGCCGTAAGCTTGTTGTTTATTCAAGCACTAAATAAATCAGTCTGCAGTTTATATTGTGACTCGCAGTTTCAGACAAAGTTAACCCCCATATACTCCCAAAGCAATCATTGTCTTAGGCTCAGTGATGACAAGCAGGGCTTTTTATCTCTGTTTTGTTGTATTTGTTGATATGAATCAAATTGTTTAAAACGAAAGTCATCTAAGGGAAAGGAAACGTTTAACGAAAATCTAATGGTGCGTTCAGACCAAAAGCAGCGAAACGCTCTCGCTGCTCAAAGTTGGACGCTGGATGCTCGTAAATCAGACGCTTGACATTTTAGATCAAAACGGTCTTGACGCTCCAAACGCTCTCAATGCTCCTCAGCAGGACCCGGATGTTTTCCTTTTTTTCTCTCTCTCTACAATGGCGGATGTAATGCTCGGTTAGATTTATTTGCTCTACACGGTCTTTTTTGTTCCTGTCGTGGTCATAAATGACAGGCTGGGCACAGACGGGCATGATAGGTCTGTCCTCCATTTCTGTCTTTTGTTAAGTAATGAGAACAGCTTCCCGACGTTACTTCATAGCATATCTGCTAAAGCTAAAGCTAAGCTGTGCTGATTGGTTGACGCTCCGCGTCAAGTAGCGAAAGTTCAGATTTTCCAACTCGAGCAGCCTACGCTCAAACGCCCAAAACGCGCTGCTCCCGACGCTCAAAACGCGCTGCTCAACTGCTCGCCGCGCCTTGACGCGCATTTGCATAGACTTTACATGTAAACCTGATGCTCCCGACGCTCTCGCTGCTTTTGGTCTGAACG
>JAVQJG010227834.1:0-18507 GCA_036024015.1 Craterocephalus amniculus
TCATTAGTGATTATATGGGTTAAACTAAATATCAAAAAAGAAAAATGTCTAAACTTAATTTTCTATATTAATCATAGGCCACATTGTTCTTGTGTGGAGCTGATAGTGTTAATGTGTTATCTGCCTCTCTGTAACAGAGTCTGAAACGCCATGAATAACTGCCCCATCGGCATGTTTGAGATTTGTATATCAAATATTCTTGTATCACCAGAAAAACAACCTGAGGTGGGGTAATTAATAAAACAGAAAATCCTGTTTAACACTAAACAATTTTTTTAATACAAAAAATCTTATTTTATGTCCACTCTTATGGTTGTCTCAGTTCTTTAATAAGATTGGTGAAATTAATAAGTGAGTTCCACATAATCACAAGGTTACTTTGCTCTAGTTTTCCAGAACAGCCGCCTGCTCTTGTGGTTATTTCATCACAACCCAACCCTTTACTGTCTATATAAAACAATGAAAAGATTCATTGTGGTATTTGGCTCTTTGCATGGATTGTTTATCTTCTGATTATGTAAACACTTTGTATTTAGATGATAATCCACATTGTAAATGAGCATAATACAGCCCTATTTCTATGTTATAATATGTTCCAGAGGCAAACAACTCCAAGTACAAAAAACTGAAAGAAATGTAAACAGATCGATTTAACACAAAGGCAACTGTAGTGCAGCCAGGCAGCATACTGTCCTCCTTACTTCATAGGGAAGACAATGCTTTTGCTTGTCTATGGAATATAGATACTCAATACATGCCCACCAGGACTCCCTATTAGTTAGCATAGTTTTTGGCATGGTTTTGTTGAACATTTTCATGTGATCAAAGGACCATGTGTGAGTTTCCTAGAGTTTCTGTTTTGCCATCACAGAAGAAGCTGAAGATGTCCATGAAGACTGAATCAGAAATCCTTTTGTCAGCCCAATAATTAAACATGCCAGTGTCAAGGCTTGTACATTTATTTATTGTTTATTATAACAAATATGTGAACTAAATGTGTTATCAAACACTTGCTGAGCAACTGTCAAGCCTTTATTCTTTATTGAAGCTATGATGTACCTGTTGACTGCTGACTGACTATATTGTAATCATATGTAGATTTCCCATTTTTACATAATTTCAGGGAACTGACATACCTTTTTTTATTAGTTCATTGAATAATACAGATAATTACATAATATAACTACCTAACTCACTTCTTTGCCTTGTTTTAGGTCAGGACACCAGCTTTGTGTCATTAGTGAAAGGAGGCAGCAGAGGGCAGAAGAGATTAAGCTGTCAGAGTCCTGGGAAATCTATCAAGATTGTGCAGTCTTTGATGTCTATTTGTACTCTTTAGCCACAAAACGTATTCTTAATTCATAATTTAATCAAATTGACACTAAATTTTTGACTGACTGCTGGGGGGGGAGGAGTCAGATTTAATGTCAGTACATCACTGTTCTAGCGTCTGAATAGCTTCTGATTATGCTGAGAAATCAATTATTCCCAAACCACTATCTCTTTATTAATGATATTTTTTTATAGTTTTATCCGCTAAACTTGTTCTGATATAAAACAGGCAGCGCTTCAAATACGCTTACTGCAGTAAAGAAGATGCAGATAACAAAGCAGGGTGTTTCACACACCTTCAACTTCACAGAAGCTACCCAACAACGCTACATAATCACCACAGAATAAACACCTGATAGAACATCTCCAAGGCAGTATATAAGAAATAGGAGTCTAGCCTATTAGACCATGATGCATCATTATGATAAACAAGTTTTATTAACTGCAATAAGTTTATGTATGCATAGTTTTTAAGGTGGTGTTGCCCAGGTTTGACTCCCAGCATGGGGCCCTTGCTTTCTTTGACCCTCTTTCATGTCAGGGCCGAAACATCATTGAGAAAAGAAGAGCTCAGTTTCAAATATGGTAAGGTTTATCACACTAGTTTATGAAAGCTTCGTTGCTTCTTTTTCTGCACATGTAAGAACATGTGTGCAAGACAGATCAACATTAAAACAAGTTCAAGAAACCATGATTAATGAGCTGGGAGATTTCAGTCACCTGATGCCTAAACTGGCTCATAATGTCAGTTGCAGCTATTACTTTGTCAATTTCTATTTCTTCATCCGTCTAAACAGCTTTTAAGTTGACAAGCTCTGGTGTTAAAAATATCCTGTTAGCTTGAACCTCCACAGGCTAAGTTTACTTCTCACAAATTCTGTACAAAAGTTTAAAACAATGTGTTAAATAATAATCCTTGTATTAATTAGAATCTTCAAGCTTTTCCAAAGTGCCCACACACACATACACACACACAGTCACACCACTCCTACTCGGCCATATGGAGCAAAGTAGCATCAAGTGTCACGCCTGCTCCGTTCAACAGTACCTTTGTTTTTCTGCTTCTGCTCCAGAAACTATCCTTTCATCTCTGCTCTCCTCTTTCAGGTTATTCCAAAGCAGAATCTCTCCATCCACGACAAACTCCGATGAGACATCTTCAAGACATATTTTAGTTCAGCCGTGTCATCCCAGTCCCTCTCCCTTGTATAAGTCTCCCACTCAGTGCCCCTGTCCTACACCGAAGAGATGCTGGTTAATATTTAATGGTACCATTGTGCTTGTGTGTGCACGAGTCAATGGGGTGAATTGACTGGGAGCTCATACTTCGAAAGAAGTCGTGCACTTGCTTTGAAGCACTGGAGAAGGTAATAAACTGCTGGGCAGCAGGGATGGAGGTGTTGGGAGGACAACGAGGTCAGTGACCGAGCAGGAGGCCTTATGCATGAAAACCTAATTGATTGGTCTGCAGTTTACTGTAAAGACTGGGAGGGTTGGCTTGTTGACTGATAAAATCCAGCTGAGAAGATTGAAATTTTAGAAAACAAAAACAAAACAAGACTGGTTAAATTTTTAAAGATTTTATTTTCCCACATCTTTCTGAATTGTTGCATTTCTTTATCTTAAAAAGGTCAAATATACCTCTTTCTGTCCAAAATCAGCTCAAATGTCTCCAGCTCTGCAGCTCTCTGTTTTTGTTAGATTTCTTATAGAAAATAAGGATGTTATCTTTTTTCTTTTTTCTGTATATCCGCTGTACAGTTTGTTGGGTTTTTTGCAATCCTCTCTTCTCTCCAATCAGAAGTTTCGTTTACTTCTTTACAATCTGGATGACGTCCTCGTGCTCCATGATGTGCGTTAGGCCGACTCTCTGCGGACTGTACTTGGTACTGGTTCCCTGTAAAGACGCCAAAGTTAAGATCTGAGAGAACAGCTGTGCAGTTACTTAACAGGAAGGAGGATCAATTATTGGAAAAGGTTGCAGGTGAAATTATTTTGTTTTCAAAAAAGTAAAAATGCAGAGCATTTTTAGGTTAGGCTAAAAGAAAGTTAACATTTTTTCAAACAACAGATCTATTACGTGTATGAAGTGAACAAAAAGTGGCTAATCGCTGAAACACTATAAATATACCTACTACTAGTGACTAGCTGTTCTAAAAATGTTGCTATCCATTTTTGTAATGAATACATGACCCGTTTTCTTGGACAGCAAAGGTACAATAACAAAAAAAAAAACAACTGGATTCATTTTGTGAAGCCTGAAGCTGCAGCACGACAACACACCAGCTCAGACGGATCACAGAGTTAACAAACTTCCAGTTTTGTTGTTTCGGGACTATTTGCTTACATCTCCTGGAGTTACATGTTAGAGATTCATGTTTTTGTAGAAGTAAGAGTACAGAGGAGGCTCAGCCAGTGAACACTGGGTTGTTTTTGTGCAGAACCAGTGATGGAGAGTTAAAGATTCTCACCAACACTGCCTAATTTTCTCTCTGGTCATTTAACAAACTTGTACCAGCAGCAGCAGAGATCAAAACATCTATAAGTTTGAACACCAGCTTATAAAAGGAGAATGGTTTGTGGGTCTAGTGCATGTGTGCTTAGTCCTCATCTTCAGCGAAATAAAACACAAACATTTATCCCTGCAACTGAAAACAAGAAGTTTGAAGCTTAAGGTGTTTTTTTTTGTTTGTTTTTTAAAGAGGTGAACAAAATAGATAAAAAAAAGAATAGCATTGACCTAAAAATTTCATTTCATTGAAAACACTAATTTGTCAGATATACCACATTATAAGAAAGACCCCCATTACACATGCTAAGCTTATTTGCCCTTAAAAGTTTGACATTACTTACCCACACCAAGGCGTATTTAAACTGGCTGGCTAAGGTTCTGTGGATTCTGTGGCACTGTGGGTTTAAAAAGAAAAAAATTGAACTATATCCACACAAACCTGCTCAGTATTTTCTGTTTACACGTCTGGAAATGCATTAATCATGATATCTGCAGCATAAACGTGCATCGGTGTGTTCTACTTACCACATGTTCTACGCTTGCTCCTCTCCTCATGATGATGGCGTCGTTAAAGTCCGGGCGCTCTAGAAGAAAAAAAATATATCAAACATTTACTAAGAGATCAATGTGACTTCCTGATAAATGACAAGGACCAAACACTAAATGGCACATGTGTCAGTACCTCCTCTTTTCTTAGTATAAATGCAGATCAGTGCCAGGTATTCCCACAGCCTTTCCAGAAGATAATCCAGGTTCAGCTTCATTCCACAGCTGGAACGTACATGTCGGCAGAAGCAGGAGGAAGCTGTTTAACTCAAACATGCAGACATAAAAAGGAATAAGATGACAGCTTCCAACAAAGAGACAAACATCTGACCTGATGACAACGCTGTGAGGTCTACGTGCCAGCCGGTCCACCTCCTCAATGGAGATTTGATCCACCTTATTGTACACCTGCCAGCACAAACAGCGTAAGCTACTTCATGTGAGTGAACAGGTTTGACCCAAGCCAGGTAAAAAGCAACGCACATATAGACAAGGCATGTAAACTCTGTTCCCGACGATTACATCGATGAAGTCGTCTGGTGTGCTGTCCTCCCTGAAAAGCACTTCTGCATTAAAGATTTCTGAGGAAGAGGTTAAAGAAAACATGGCAGCAGAAATGAAAACACAGAGACGATGGCTACGCTTCGGTTTGCTGCTCCTCTGATATCGACACGGCAAAGGATACTGTATTCGTGAAGGATGAGCTGGACGAGCTTCTCTGAGCAGTGAGTGAGGGGAACTGTGGAGTTGTAGGAGAGGCCACCACCTTTCTTGGGCTAAAGAGAAAAACAAAGAAAAGCATGTTTCAACAACTAATGTTATAATTGAAGCATCCATTTCTGGAAGCCAACTTCAAGCATATCTGAACAAACAAAAAACAAAAACATGTTTTGCAGCCTCTCAACATCTTTAACCCTATAAAGTCAAACATACCATACATGCTGTTTCTGAGACATTGTGCATCACTTTTTGGTAAAAAAAAAAAAAAAAACTCAAGAAAACCTGCTCCCTAATGGTCACTAGGAAGTAGAAGACAACACAATATTAATTTTGACATATATGGTAATAAATGGTAGATATGCACAGAAATGTTTTTCCCCCCACATTTTGTTAAAGAGCCATTAGACTTCAGATATAAAAATTGGACTTCTCTCTCTATTGGGTTGGGCTTTAAAGGGTTAAGTACTTTTGCACCTTCTTAACTCACAAGTTACACCTTGAAGGCTTAGATTTCTTTATGATCATCCATGGTGAATAAAAATACCACGATGGAAACTCTACCTTGAAATAAATATTAGGTTTCGTCCTGTTGAGTCTGATGCCCACCGACTCCAACTCTTTTTCGAGAAGTTCTCTGGAAACAAAAAGGAGAAGTTAAATGTAAGATGCTGATCAAATCCCACCAAACATGTCCACTCTTACAAACCTCTGAACATCCCCTTTGGTGGCGTCCAACATCATGATGACGACGTCTGCTGTCCTAGCGACAGCAATGACTTGACGACCTCTTCCCTTTCCTGTAAAACGGAAGTTGCTGAGTTGTATAACCTAAGGTCAGCTCAGTTCAAACCAAAACTTGGAATATGAGCGTACCTTGGGCAGCGCCTTCAATGATTCCAGGCAGATCGAGCAACTGGATGTTGGCCCCTTTGTACTAAAGAGCAACAAATAACAATGTAAAATACTTTAAAGGCCACTTGATATTTGGACAAATGTGCAGGTGTTTTCATGAGTACCTCTATAACACCAGGTATGCAGGTGAGGGTAGTGAACTCGTAGGAGGCTGCTTCACTGGCTGTCGATGTCATCAAGCTAAGAAAGGTGGACTGCAGGGAACAAAGAAGAGCTGAGTGTGGAAATTAAACCTGATAAAGAGATGCGTTAGGTCACTTGAAAAATAAAACTTGATAATGACACATGTGGGTTTGCAGCTATGTGAGGGAAAATATAACCTCTTTTACTTCTCTGACAGATCATCTAGTCCTTCCCAGGTCTAATAATGATGTTAAAACAACTGTAGATACACAAACAGCACGACTTTTTACACAAGCTTATTATTTCTTTAACTTTGGGGAAAATGCATCTGTTGTAGATTGTTTGCTGTTCAAGACAAATGGTTTGTTTATGATTTCTTCCTAACTTTAGGTGTCAGATGGTATCACATTTGGCTCTTTGATTTGACTCTGATACAAGTTTGGCTACAGACCAATAAGCAACTCATTATCAACAATCTCCACTTACCTTACCAACGGACGGGAAACCAATAAGCGCAACACGGGCATCTCCTGATTTCATAACATCGAAGCCTTCACCTTTGGCTCCAGCTGACTTGGAGGGCTCCAGAAGCTGAGCTCTGTATTTGGCGAGCTTGGCTTTCAGCAAACCCAGATGGTACTCAGTGGCTGTAGGGATGGATGAAAGAAATCAAATCAAATCTATTTGTATAATAGCACATTAAAAACAACCACAGCTGACACACAAAGTGCTTAACACAAACAGACGTAAAAATTTGAAAAACACAGAAGAGAAAGAGAGAAGAACTAAATTAAATGGCTGGTGCTTTTTTCTTCTTCAAAGATTAAAGTGCAGCTGACACCCAACTTTGATCCAAAGCTACCAAAGTGTGGGCATGGATTTGCTCTGTGATTTGATCAACACAAGAAGGAAACTGAGAACTACACAAATTAGACAGACTGCTGGTCTTCTGAATCTGTGATCAAAAACTTTGACATTGGACATCACAAATAGTCGGATTTGAAGGTGAATAGCTTTTTGGGTGTATTTTCAGACGTTCAGACATTTTTTTCAAAGGAAAAGAAATGCTAATGTGAGACATGGAGGGATACTGCTGTATTGTAAATATCAGATGGCCATTTTCAACCACTGAAAATGACCCCCCCCCTTTCCCTATAGTAATAAAACTAACACTAAACCCCGCTTTATTATTCTTTCACATTATATTGTCTGAACTGAAATGTAGTACATTAGAGAATACAGTGCGTGTATAGGCCATTTTAGGACAACAGTGTATTGGATTTCAACAAATAAAATGTGATTTAAATACATTCAAATAACTTTTGCATTACTCTAACAAGCCAATCAATACATCGCATAGTCAATAGGCCCATTTAATCTTGTTTTATTTTCAGTTCAAACGTTTTGATTAAATGTCTCAAAACTTTGTTCTGTGACTAAGACTTTGATGAGTAATTTAACACTAACAGTTAAAAAAAGATTTGCATACTCCACTCAAAATCTTACACTCAAATTGTTGCATTAATAATTGTTAAATCAAACCTATAGTTTCTAAATAGTTATCAGTTATAAGTTTTATGCATTTTGCAGCAAAGGAACAAGTTGAGCCAAAACATGCAGCTAGTTGTAAGTTCGCTCAGTTTGTGTGGCTACCAGTTAGCTCCCTGAAAACCTTTTCTTACCTTTGTTTTTCTGTGTCCGAGATATTTCTCTCTCTATTTCTGCGATTTTCTCTAAAATGCCCATGGTGGCGGTTCAGGTGCTCTGTCAAAGAGAGAAAATACAACAGAAACGTGTCACTCCACAGTTTTAGCTTTGTTAGCCTCCCGGCTAACCAGCAAACCACTGACACTTTAACGGTTAAGAAACCGCACCAAAAGCATTATATGATGTACAAATGACTATTGAATGGGCGTCCTAATGCGAAACATATAATGTCAATAAGTTAAACTAATACATAAAAATTGGAAATCATACTGACTGAGGATACACTCCGTGACATGCACATACAACCGGAAACCGTTCCGTTCATGCAAATA
Source organism: Craterocephalus amniculus (assembly GCA_036024015.1). Lineage (NCBI taxonomy): Eukaryota > Metazoa > Chordata > Actinopteri > Atheriniformes > Atherinidae > Craterocephalus > Craterocephalus amniculus. Next base: position 8,185 of record JAVQJG010227834.1, read on the forward strand.
CTCCGGAGGAAACAAGGACTCGCGTGCTTACGAAACTTTTACATCACGTACTAACGTAGCTTGCGGTAGCTGATAAGCGTGAAGCCTAAAAATGACACAAATTCTGTAAGAGATTAAGTGTAAGTGTCTATTATTTTTTGCCATTCATATGTAGTCTGATTTCAACGCGCGGACACTCCTGATATGGGTCGGCACTGCAGGTCAGTCAGAGGCTTTAGCTATTAAACAGAGCAAACATGGCTGCGCCCACTCGTCACACAGGACCATCAACTTCTAACTCGACAGGGTTTGAAGGTTTTCCTTTCCCAGTCGCCAGCAAACCACCTGAGGACAGCTCTGCTAAAGAGCAAACGCAGAGCGGGGACGTTAAAAAGAAACCATGTAGAGCCTGCACGGACTTTAAATCGTGGATGAAGATACAGAAACAGGCTACAGCTGCTGCACAGGTGAGATGAGGTCAAAGCGATATTGGGGCTCGTGTCAAGGGGGCTTACTCTTGCTTGATCCAGTAAACATTTCTTAAATGTTCTCTTATCAGCTTTAATGTTTTATAATGATTTTCACTCATTACTACCACTTATCTCCCTTAAATTTTACACCAGGGATACCAGTGACCAATATTCCACAAAACGCTGAAGAATCGTTGATATAAAATAAAAATGAGCATAGAAATGATTTCAATGCCAAGAACAGTAGTCGGTTGTCAATGAACGGTGGCCAAAATTCTTCCAGACATAAACCTCTTTTCATAACAGATTAGATCCCGTGGCTTTTTGTGTTTCAATAACTGCACTACAGGTAACTGTTGAAAATTGTGTACATGTGTCCTGTCTTATTCGATGTATTTTTTAAGCTATAACTTATCCCGAGGTGTGCTTTTGCACCTAGGTAACAAAGTTATTTTTATAAAGATTAGATACCAATAAAAATGCATATATTTATTTTTTCTGTCATTTGATTTCATTACAAGCAGCATCTTTACTGTCTTTTTTATCCTGCAGGAGTCCAGTGCTCAGGAAACAGACAAGCAAGACCCACAGTGTCCCCTGGACAGGGAAGAGTTGGGCCGAAGCACCTGGTCCTTTCTGCACACCATGGCAGCATATTACCCCGATCAGCCAACCTCCACCCAGCAGCAAGAGATGGGACAGTTCATCAATCTGTTTTCCAAGTTCTTCCCCTGTGAGGAATGTGCGGAAGATCTGAGGGGCAGGTCAGAACCCAGTGCATTTTCTTTACAAATGTTCACTGCTTATAAACGGTGTTGTGTGTGCATATTATTGTAGCATGAATATGTGTTTATGCATATGTATTTATAGGTGAATGCATGCATATGTGTATATTCAAACTGGACCCTTTAAACACTGTGTTGCTACTTTAAACTTTGCTTTTACCAAATTATCATTTTTAGATCTTTTAATTTCTGTTCCTCCTCCATGACTGCCATCAACATTTCATTGTAGGTTTACAGTGACTAAAATAAAGTCTCTTAATCTGATGTGATTTATAACACGCTGATACCATCACAAATTAAGTCTTGCATTAACTTAGTGAAAGGCTTTAAGTTTAGGATTTATTTTTTGAAAAACGTATCATTCATTTTACATGGTGACTTACTGCATGTTATTTTCAGTCAGTTTTGAATGACGGCTTAATAAAAGATAATTTCCTCTGCACAGGTTGAAAACCAATCAGCCCGATGCAAGCAGCCGCCACGCTCTTTCTCAGTGGCTTTGTCATCTTCACAATGATATAAACGTCCGTCTGGGAAAGCCAGAGTTTGACTGCTCGCATGTGGATGAGAGGTGGAAAGATGGATGGAAAGATGGTTCCTGTGACTAGTTTTTTTTTTTTTTTTTGCTCATAGACCAAAGGACAAGGCGGCATCTCTGGAGGGGAAATTCCTCCTCTGGATGCAAAATGCAACAACAAAACTTTGTTCATTTGACTTCCTGTCATGCGATGAAAGCTGAATGATACATATACATATTTTTCTTGTCATGTGCTCTGTGGGTGTAACTAAGTAAATAAATAAAGATTCAAAGAACAAATAAAAGTATTCTTTTTATTCAGCTGTATTTCTATAGTGTCAGTGCGCAACAACATCATCTCAGGGAATTTTACAGACAAAATTCATTCAATTCGGTTATTGTGATCCAATCAGTGTTCACATAAGCTCATTCATTAAAAAATAAAAGCACAGGAAGGCAATGGTCTACATCAAATCTTCTGTTATAGAGTTAACATGGTAAGTTTTCTTTGTTCTTTACATTTGGATTTATCAAATAATAAGCCCTGAACCATACTGCTACCTTTTATCAGTTCTGTTTGCTGTACAGGAATACTTAAATCTGTGAAAATACAGTCATGACTTCTGGTGGAGTGTCATATGAATACATTGATCTGTAAAGCACATTTGGTTCAGCTGTTTTAAACATAAGGTACAAAGTACACAGATGTGATGAGGGTGCTTAGTATGAAAGTACATCACTGAGTGAGGACATAGTTGAGGCAATATTCAAAATTAAAAGAGAAATTATGTATAAACATTTTTATGCTACTGCTGCTGTTGGACTTATAAGTCTGGATGGTCTGTTTGATCACAGTGCACAGTTCTATTATGATGGTCCATTCTAGATGGTTTTGAGCCCTTTTCGTGTTTTTTCTCTTCTTTTCTTATTGACAAAAGACATAATTGCTCCAAAATAGTAAAACTCATGTCCTTTGTGTTTATGGGACATCAAGGGACCTCATAGAATATATTCCCAGTGTCTTTTACTATGCCATTGTAAATTGTAATAAAACTTTAAAAAATTTAAACAAAAATCCGTCCTCCTCCATTTTCCTCCCTCCATTTGGCAGATTCTTATCGATTCCCTGCACACAGATACCATTTATCATCTTCAGCACAAAATCTGATCTTAACATAAATGTTTGAACTAAGACACACTATTATTATTATTAGTATTATTTTATTATTATTATCATCGTCAGCATTAAAACTATTTTTATTGTTGTTAATAAAACTATAATAATAATAGTATCAATTATCTTTTTTTATCCTTTTTTAATTGCATTGTTGATTATAAACCTCTCCATGTAGCTATGTTAAGAGTGTATCTGACCTGTGTTTTGTGTTTTCAATTGTAAAATAAAGTTAAAAAAAAAAGTTAAATACATTTGGGTTTTAGTGTTATGAACATTAGGGTCTAGAACCAGACTGAAAGGTTTTGCACAAGCCTTTGATGACCTGTTTATTTTGAGCCACAGCAGGGAAACACCTGTCTGCAGGACAGTAGCTCATGAGCACCAGATTTGGATATCCCTAAACTATCTCAGGTCTTTGTGTTACAATTGAAAATAAACACTATTGCTCTCTTTTATTCATTTATCTAGTTGTAGGTGATAATGTCTGTAGTATAGCTCTTAAACAGCCAATAAGGCTTAAAGCGTTAAGGGATCATTTTCCCTCCCTCTTAATATGAATATTTTCCTCCTTGCCGTCCTTTCTTGTTTAAACTAATAAACACAAATTTCTTCGCAGTTCCACAAATTCCGTGACACTGTTGGTTGACTCAATTATATGCAGACTCAACATAGATTATAAAAGTCATGCACAACTGCTTGTTGGTTAACAAAGTTTTATTTCAATGTTGTGGCTAAAATGTGCATAGGCCTATATTGTCATGCGGTTCCTGCAGGGGACAAACGACTCTGTTATAAGACCAAAAGTCAAACATAGCTTATCACAGCTATGCCTGTATTTTTTATGTATCAGGGGTGTCCATCTCCATCTCCAGGACCATAAAAAAACATGTAAAGTGGAGAATTATAAGCAATCTGCTTTATAGAACAGGTAAAAGTGGTTTGTGGTTGTGTGATTAACACTTTTTAAATCTATTTTATTTTACACATAGCTCTTTTCTTTACCCAAAGGTTTTCCAGAAGATCCCGAACCTGTAACTAAAGAAAGAAAAAAATCGTCCATTCACTTCAAAACAATTAATTTCATTATTGGCGCGCTTCCCAACTTGATTGATTATTACGAATTGCGTTTCTCATTCATCTGTAGGTCCTGCACGTCCGCCCGTGAGTACCCGCGCGCGCCTCGGGGAGCGCGCAGGACCCGTCCCTATACAGCAGCGAGCACAGCAACGCATCCATCCTGCCGTGGAGTCGCCGGGAACCGTGGAGCCGCTAGGAGCTCACACACATACACACACACTCCCACACACAGCGACGGAAGATGGACGGAGTGGGATCGTTCGGAGCGGGCCGGACCGGGTCCACTATCGACCCGATCACATTCGCCAAACAACCGCAGACCATCCTGAGAGTGCTGTCCTGGGTGAGAGATGGATTTTACGCTATTTCTATTTATGTGTGTTTGTGCGCGCGCGGGGTCCTCTCTGTTTGTCTTTTGATGCGCGAGATGCGTGACGTGTTCTTGCCAGAAATATACAGAGACTAGAAATCAGAAAGCTGGTGAGCGGGCTGTGCGTGAACGGATAAATGAAAATGAAGGTGATTTTGGCGTTCATCAGAGAAACACCGTGCGGGCTGTTACCATACCAAGGCCTGGTTATCTGACACCACGGAATTGCTTCCAATTTACGTGTTTTCTTTCCTTTTCTTTTTTTTTTAATCATGGAGAGGAGTCGACCCATCCTCGACCATTGCTGTTATTTTTATTAGCTAAAGCAGCGCTTAAGAGGCACAGCGCAAAGATCCGCAGCTGGCCAGATTGTGCTGAGAAGGAGGAACACAGATGTAAAGGCTAGTCGGTCAGCACCGCCGCCAATATCCCCACAGCAAATGCCATCTTTTATTATTTTGGGTTTTATTCCGCCTCATATAATTACCTCTTTATTTAAATCAGGCTAATTATCAGTTTGTGATTTTACTGATTTACCCTACACGGCTGTCGTTCTTCATCCCACCTGTGATTGGTCAGCCACCATCATTGCGCACGCAGAGTCGTGGAGACGTCGTGCCCTGACGTTTGATGTAACGCATCACCTTTGGGTTAAACAGAGAAGAAGGGGGCTTCTTAAACAGCACGAGGGGTGATTCAACAGGACCAGAGACGCGCATGCAGCACTGTAGCCTAAAGTTTCACTGCAGCGCATTTTACATTGGTTCGCTGAGGTCTAAGAGCAGTACTTGCTGCCTGCAAGAGCTCACGTGCTCTTCAAAAGGCCAAGCAAACCCAGAGAGCTTGCATGCAGTTTTGACCAGTCCCCTTATAAGATAATTTACTGATCCTCTTTTCTTTTTTTCTTTAAAGGAAAAATACAACAAGTATAGCATGCAGCCTTACTGTTGCATGTTTGCAGGGAGAATTAAAAGCTTGCCATCCTCAATCATTTTATCATTTTATCTTGTGAGAAAGAATGCAAAAAACTGGTAAAAACTTTTTCATCTGTACTGCGGGTCTGCATTGTCCCCCAAAAGTGGTGTTGTTAACAAATGGAATTTTTAACAAGGTAAAACCTGAAATATCTTAGACATCACCTTCTTCCCCCTTATTTCAATTTTAACTAAAACTTTCTTCACTGTTATGTAAACCAACAGTGTCTGCTTTAAATCTATAACTTAAGCAACAAGGATAACAAACAAAAAAGTTGCTTTTTCGGTAATTAAGTAAAGTAGTTGTGTGCAGTTTGTGTGTTCATAGTGATTCTCGGCTGTGAGATATAAGCCGCTTTATAGCGCCGATTCACTCAAAGCACTTGAGCGTGTATCTGCTCAGATTACATCCACTCATGTGATTAGTTAAAAATGTGGACCTGGAATTATCCCATTGTGTGTCCCTCCTTCATCATATGACCCAGACCCCCAAGCATGGGTGCATTTCTGCTTGTGTTTGTGTGTCACATGGCCTTATTCTGCCATCCAGTGTTAGTCAGCTGATCGGTGTCAGTGAGAAAGTCCAGAACAATAGGAGGAGGTTATGGCTGAAAATGTAGAATAAAGATTATGCCTGAAGATGGTGCCAGTGGTAAAAAAAAAAAAAAAAAAAGTTGAACTGACTGAATTTTCTTTGTAGTTAGCTGTGGAGCTGCTTTTTGTATACATCCACACTCGCTGCCTCAGGACTGTTCTTTAAAGGGCAAGTGAAGCATCCACCTCAGCAGTTAGTCAGTCACAGAGAAAGACCGGAAATTAGGTTAATGCTTTTGGTCTGAGTGTTTCCCAGTAGAGTTGCCACAACTGTGATTCCAGCGAGCCTGGAAAAATGTTTCCGTTTATTAAGGGATGCATGTTATGCCCCTTTTCTCGCAAGTTGATACAGTTTCCTGAGTTCTTAATGAAATGTCTGTGAGAGGCTGTGGTCAAAGCAAGACAGGATTATTGCACCATGGTAACATCAGGGCCCTCTTCATAGCAGTTCAGACGGGCATAGCCAATTAATTCTGCAGCTTTTGCATCTTTTTGGACACCAATTACACTCAAAGACCCTTACAGCTTGTTATTACCTTATAAGAGAGTCACGTTAATCTTATGTGTAGTTTATTTCTTTATGAAGAATATTTCTCAAATGGACAGGGGGCAATGCTCCTAAAGCACAATGCTTAGCTACTGAGACCTGATGCTAGAAGGGAAATGACAGAACCAGAGATCAGACAGGAGTCAACAAAAAAAAGTATTTTATGGGATGGAAAAAGCTTTGAGAAGAGACAGGATGCAAGATACATGTTGAGTTCGCCCCCCTCAGGGGTGCAATAGTGTGAAAAGTTCCCCAGGTTCACTGGTGAAATGAAGGAGTTTTGTGGCAGAAATTGCCTTATTTAGAGGCTGTACAGCTGGCCCCGTTAAACCCCTTTATATTGGATGTACGCCGGTCGCAAGTGGATCTAAAATATCCCGAATGAGTTCAAGTTACACCAAAACTGTCCCGGTGAGTAAATGATCGTATTTCATGCTAGAAAATAGGTCCAGATTGCAAAAAAACAAACTTATCCTTTAAAGCACCAGTGTGTAATATCCGCGATATCTAACGGTCAAATTCACAACGACTTCACCCCCGCCTCCCCCCATCGCTTCTCATTTGTCCCCTTTTCGCCACTGCATTTCAAGAATGCGATGCAAAATGGAAGCCTTGTATGAGGTGTGCCACTACATATGTATTTAAAAATAACTAATTCTAAGCAATGAGAATTTTTTATTTTGATGCGATTGGGAACAGACTTTCATAAAATACATATTTATGTAAGCAATACTTGATTTTTATTAATATAAAGCCAAATTAGTTACATACCTTGAAGAGGCCACTAGCACATGACAGTGGTTCTTTCTCTAATTTTATGATCAACTACATCATGACACATTAGTATAAGCCTTTTTGTTTAGTAGTTGGGTTTTGGGCAGATTAATTGTTTAGGGTTTAGATACAGCATTGTATCCCCTTCTTGGATACTGTTTTGCAGGTTGTTTTACTTGTAAGCACAAGACATCGTAACGTCTTTCACTTTCCAGTTTGGTTAACCAATAGCAACACTTTGTAAGAATTAGAAATCAAAACTATCATGGTCTGGGCTTAAATTAGGGACGGTTCTGAATTTACCTCACTTTTCATGTTGATGGGAAGTTATTAGGTTATGGTAGTATTTCATCAGTACTGATACTGATACTTTTTTGTCTGTCAGAAAAGGTTTAAATATAAAAAAAGAAATTTAAATGACAACATAATTAAATTACAAACTAATATGGGATTATTCACAATTTTAATGAAAAAAAAACACTTAATAGTTATATGATAAATCTAGTAAATCATAATGTTCAACAACCTGCATTAAACCAGTAAAATATCAAAACAAGTATTGTCATACTGTGGCAGGGCCAAAGGAGGGCCTGGGCAGGGGTTGAACCACCTGAGAATCACTCATGCTGACTATTCAGCCAAAGGTATTTCCCTGTGGCCCAGTATACAGGCTGCATCATCACTCGGAGGCATAGTGACAGGACCTCAACTGTCACACCATCGGATAGGCTGCCATCCTCATGTGAAAGACATAAAAAATACACTGCAGCCCCACATACAGTTTTATTGCTCAAAACTCTCAGAATTGAAAGCAAATGGCATATTTATATCAGCAGAGTGGAATCTCGATAGTCAAAAAAAGTATTGTTTCTGATATTTTGACTGGCTTTTATCGAAATATCGACTCCAGAGTATCAATATGCCCATCCCTAGCTTAAATATAATGATTTTCTTCCCTTTACAGACAGAAAGAGAAATATGTGAATATCAAGGCTGTAATGGCTGATTAAGCACTGAATTTTATTGGTGATTCACATGTATATCAGTAAAATATTCCGACAATATTCATCTGGTTGACCAGCTTCAGTTTCTTAATCTATATTTTGGTGAAATATTACAGTTAGTGTATCCATAATTTCTATGTTTATGCTGCTCTGACTCTGTCCTTCTCAATCTATGTCTCTTTTGCTTTTCTCAACTGCAGATATTTTCCCTGGTGGTCTTTGCCTCTATCGTAAACGAAGGTTATGTTAACATGGGCAGCGAGCGTCTCCACTGTGTCTTCAACAAGAATGCAGATGCATGCAACTACGGTGTGTTTGTAGGGCTGGTGGGCTTGCTGGCATGTTCCTTCTTCTTCCTGGTCGACTACAAGTTCTCCTCCATCAGCTCTGTTAAAGACAGGAAGAAGGCGGTGATGCTTGAGATTGGGTTTTCAGGTAAGGACGCCAATTTGCGCTGTTGCATTTTAAGACACAAGCTGATATGATAAAAGATTAACATTGATCTTTGTGAGTTTTCCTTTAAAGCAAAGGGATCTTTACAGCAAGGCTGCAGTTCCCCAAAATAGTAAAAGTGTAGCCTGACCAATCTTTTTCTTTTCTACCACAACACATTAGGAGAAATTAAATTGTAAAGTAACAAGTAATAGAGAAATGAGAAGCTTCAGACCAGGAGGATTTGAGAAATGATTATCCGCAAAGGATGTCAATGTTAAGGGTTACCTTGGAGATAACTTTCCACTGTTTCATTGCTTTCTGGCAGGTTTCTGGGCCTTTCTGTACTTTGTAAGTTTCTGTTTCCTGGCTAATCAGTGGTCTCGAACCAAAGCTGAAGACCTGCCACTCAACCAGGGGGCAGATGCAGCTCGAGCAGCAATTGCTTTCTCTTTCTTCTCCATAATCACATGGGTAAGCGTGCAAACTGAAACACTGATACACACAGTACAAATGAGCCATGCACATATTCATATAAAGTGAAACACAAAGTTAACTCTGAAAAGAAACCCAAACTTTTTTTGACTTAGGTCCGGCTGAATCCCCCTAAATCAGTTTGAAAGGTCTGCTTGGTAGTTAGTAGTGGTATTCAGATTTTAGATAAAAACCTAATACTAAACACAAACTTTCTAGCATGCTTGACTGTTTTAATTTACACTGGAAATAACAAAGTGACTTACCCTATCAAAGCACAATGCACCAATCAAACTGAACCACAGTGTCAATCCCTTCAGAAAAGACTCAGTTTCTGATCATTTATGACCTCAACTATTAGATGATCACTTGGTTCCTGAAAACGAATAAAGAGAGCACACAAAAAAGGCTAATGATATTATTATTGCCCATTTATTTATTTAGAATAATATTACTTATTGTATTTGGGATGGATGGGTTGTGGCTTCTTTGTGTCCAAAATCTTTAAAGGTCTGTACACTTATATAATCTGATGAGCATCAATAACCATTTTGGCTGAAACCTTTAGAGATCTCCATTGTTAGTTAAATGATATACTTAAATCATTAAAATAATTTGAAAACAACTATTAAAAATAAAACAGTAAGCATACTTATTCTAAAAGAGCAACGGTAAACTTGGCTACTTGCAAAACTGACAAAAAAACATTTTAAGATAAATCTGTATAGGCCTGGTCTTTAATTCTAGAGCAACATCTATTATTTTTTTGAATTGAAATCATCACTGAATCTCATCATGAAATTAGCTTCCAATCCAAAAGGTCAACAAACAACGGCTACTAACAGATGTCTTGATCTTTAAAAAAAAATAAAGTATGACGTAGCATACTAAATCACGCAGCAGCTTGTGCTTAATTTTCCGTGTTTCTGCTTATAAAACTATTATCCACAAGGCTTGGGAGTTGTCCAAATTTTTGTCCTCTGTATTGGTTTGGTTTTGTTCTAATTTTCATTTTTTAGTAGTAAAAAAAACAAAACAAAACATTTTCACACCACAAAGAGATTCACTAACTTGCTTTCTTGGAAAGAATAAGACCAGAAAAAGTCAGTGCTGCTTTGTTAAAGGAACTATACCTGATATTATTTTAAT
>JAVQJG010227846.1:0-13568 GCA_036024015.1 Craterocephalus amniculus
CTTTCCCTCTGACTATCTCTCTTTCCTCCTTTCTTCTCTGACCAGTGATCTCCCTCTCTTCTTATGACCAAACCCACCCACCGCCATTCTCTTACTCGCCTTTTCTTTTTTACAGGTCTTTTCCTGGGGGAAGGGGAAGGGAGGGGGGGAGGCAGGTGTGGAGGATGCAGTGATATTTCTATGTGTTTCCAAGCGTATGCAGGACCAATTATTAACTGACTGGGAGAAGAAAATATTTGAAGATGTTGTGTTATTTAAAAGCTTGTTAAACTTTCTGAAGCACCTGAGATTTATATATATTTTTCTAGATCATAAGGTCTGGCTGGAACAGCAGCGAGGAGCTTCACAGCGTCTTACCTTCTACTAAACCTGCAGCAGAGATCTATTGGATTTTTCCTGCTTTTTAAGGCCATTATTGCCTCATCTGACGCCAGCCTAAAAAACTGAACGTTGAAACATGGCACCATACCTCAACTTAAACACGTTTTTTCCATTTTAAAGTAAATAATACAGGTTGTGTGTGTAATTTCATCATTATGAAGGAAAAACACAGGGCTGCAGGGTGAAAGCTGACAAGCGGAAGAATAGTGATTTCACCGCTGAGGAGGAGAAAGTGTCAACAGCCATCAATGACAGGTTGCGTGCTTCTGTCAGCACTGACGGCGTATCATCAGTGGCAAGGCTAAAAGTCTGTTTCTGCAACAAATAAAACAAAAAAACTACATTTTGAGGAACAGAAAAGTTTTCCGCAGAGCTTTTTGCAAAATAAGAACAGCAGGAGTTAAATCTGGAGCTAAAGAAGAGATCAGCTTACAATTGGCTTTTTCCAATTTTAAGTAATATATTTTGTATGTAACTGATGCAAAGTGCATTAGCTGTAGACTAAATTGTGGTTATTGGTGAGAAAGAGCATTTATATAACTTATTTTGCGTCTTTAACTGTGGGTGGAAATGACCAATTCATATTAAACTGCTTTTAGACAGAATAAAACACAAAAGCACACAAAAGCAGCTAGCTCTGGATGGGAAGATAGAGGGAAAATGCAGCTCTTTAACCCTTTAATGCTCCATATAGGAAAAAACAGTGAGGATATTTATTTTTATCTTAATTTTATCTTTAGTTGGCCCTTTGATAAATGTAAAAAAAGGTATATTTATTATTTTTTATTGTGTGATATGTTATTGTATCCAAGTATCAGAGTGTGTACAACATGGTTCAAAAACAGTAAAAAATCAAATATCATAATTTTTTATTTGGCACTTCAACTGACTGTAAAACAATATTTAAAAATTATTGTATTGTCGTGTACTACAGGAAAAAAATATCAGATTGTGTAAAACAAGTTTTTACACTCGCTTTCTGTTCACCCCGCTGAGATAAGTGACCGGACTACTTGAACTGCGGAGTAATATTTGGTTAAGCGGTTAAAAATATATACATCCAAAGCGATGTATACTTCCTGAGGGTATATAAATGTTCTGCTTGCGCAGGTTTAATTCCTTGACTGTGTGGAAGCTAATGATCTCATGAAAAAGCAGGCTGTGGATGTTGCAATCAAATGCTCGGGGTGGAGGAAAACCTTTTCACCTCTTGCAAAGTTTTGTTGTTTTCTGTTTATTATGACAATCAGCACACCAGATTTACCACTTCCCCTTCTGTACTTTCTAGCGCTAATGGTATCCACTCAGTGAAAATCAAGTTCTGAACACATCTGCACACACCGTACAGCAGAGCTGCATTGTAGGCAGGCCTCCTCCTTACTGACTAAAATTCTTCCTGACTAACACAGAACTGCTACGACCCACTCAAAGTTATCACATCTTAGAGCAGCACACTAACAAAATTTTCTCATTTTCACATGTCACCCGTACAATAGTCCGGCTACACTGGCTTCCTGTTCATTACCGAGTGCAGTTTAAAATTCTGGTTTTAAGAGCTTTAAACCATCAAGTACCAGTTATATCATATAATAATAATAATGAATTAATATACATATTATTTTGAAAATAAAATAAAATATATCAGTGCCCAGGCAGGGGCAGGTGCCTGAGATCACATGAACTGGGTCTGAAAACACAGCCTCAGTGATGTTTTTTAAAAAACAGGTAAAAATTCAACTTCTTCAACTTGCTTTTGTTTTATTTTATTTGTTTTTATGTTTTATTGTGAAGCATTGTGTGATTTTAACTTAAAAGATGTATTCTGAATAATAATGGACTTACTTTCTGCTGCAGCTGTTTATCCTTTGGACGTTTCCTCCAGACAGAATTGCTGTTTTGGGAGTCTGAAGCTGCTGCTCTTCTAAAACGTTTACATCTGTAAATGCAAGCTTTTCGTTTCCGTGTGAAACAAACTTTTATTACAGCCCCGCGACATCACGGCCCCGGAGCCCTTCACAACACTGGCGTACAAGTCTTGTATTGCACTGCATGTTATGTTTTAATAAAGTTTTTTTTTTAAAACAGCCACCATCAACGCCAGAGCAAATAATCAGTATGCTTCAGAGTGACATGACAGAGAAGAAGACAGCACTGGACGCAGAGTTTGAGCAAAGAAGCCGAGCCAGAACCGCCTCCGCTCTGATTTATGTCCATCTTAATATCTTCACTCAGCTCACTGTTTATTTGTGAGACCAGGGGTTTTAATGGAGCCTGATGACTTGGCCATCAACTGTCAGGACCAAATCTGGTCTGGCGTGGAAGGTGGCTGGTTCGCTAGGAAGTCAGTGTCAGAACCAGAACCAAAACGCAGACCTCCCTCTTTTTCTTCTTCTGCTTCGTTATTGCTGGTGGTTTGCATCTGTGCACATCCTGACCTGCCTCTCTTCTTACCCTGATGCTCCCATCAACCTGAAGCATTCTCTCGGGTTATTATTTCCCTTTGCATGTCCTTACTTTCACTTAACCACAGCCGTGAGCTCTACTGTTGTTTTTCTTCCATTTGATTTCTGATCACCATCATTCAGGGTGTTTTTTTCCTGGAAGACGATGGTTCCTTGCTCTCCATCCAGGTTTTAACTAATACGTTTCTGCATCTCCATGTTTTCTCTGCTTGATGCTGATAATCTGGGCCATCTTAAATAGACTAACATCTTTTCCACGGCCACAGGATGTGTCTTCTGACAGGAGAAGCTACTATTTCCATTAATTTGGGTTACACAAATTAATATAACTCACTGCCAACTGAAAGATAATCACTTGTGCAGGAATTATCCAAAAGGATTTTCGTACTTGTTAGCTTAATTAAACCCAGGTGGCTGCTTTTTTTTTACGGTATAGGTTTAATCTGTATCCTGTAATATTTACCAGCTATAATATCAATACTCCTAACTATTCTGCTAATACATCATAGATTCATTTATAGGAACAAAACAAAAAGAAAATGTCTCCATGAAAGATATAAAAGCTCTTATAGTGGAAATTCCAAAGATTTTACCAACATGTTAAACATCTTAAAACATGAAATAGCCTTTTGAATCCTTGCTTCTTGTCATTCACTGTGTATCCCTCCAATGTTTTTCTGTATGGGATGGGCAACTTACACTAATATACTTTTGATATAACTTTTTTTTTTTTGACTACATTGAAATATGGAATCTCATTGATGCCAATAAGAATCTGCACCATGGAAGTAAATAACTATTTAAGTTAAACTTGCCTGTATTGAAATCCTCCCGGCATACTGTCAAATGGGTCAGGGCCGGGGTCTTTTCATATTTATGCTGTTATAGAAGTCTGATTAACCTCAGAAACGTGTCAAACTTCAGACATGATGAGACTTAGCTACAAATAACGAAAGAATCCAAACTAATTGACTCTTCTAAGAGAAGCAATCACTATTTTTAACTCTAGTTTCATTGATGTTTGTGCAGAATTGTGTCTTACAATAGCCTTAAAGCTTTTCTCTAGCTTTTCAATTCAAATTGATTCTATAGAAAAATATAATTAGATACCAAAAATAGAGGTTATAAGAGAAAATATGGAGATCTGCGCTTTTAATAAAGCATTTCTGCTTCTAACAACAACTCCTACCACTTACTTAACTGCTAAAAACAGAAGTAAATAAGACCATCAGTCATATATTATTCATAGAAACGTGGTTCTTTTGTCTGTTGCATTCATTTTGTATCCTCAGCATAAAGCACAGGCTCATCTGAAAAATAACAAGACTGGCGTATCTGTGCACAGACTACCTCCATCTGAGAACAGCCATTACCAGCTGGTTAGTTTTGGCTCAAAGAGGCCAGATGTCATCTTCCATTTGCTGGATAACCTTCAGGCCAGCTCGATCAACTGTCAATTGGGATGCTTTCAAAACAAACTCCAGCCCATTATCGGCAAGAATGCCACAAACACAAGCAGCGGGTTAAATGTCAGATTCCTGCAGAAATTGTTTTCCCACTTAGCGTATCCTTGGACTTTATGTGCATCTCTTCAAGGAATGTCACATTAAGCTTTTTCCATAAAAAAGGGAGAAAAGAAACAAAAACACCCCCCTAAAAATACATATTTGTATGTTTCCTACGGGAAATCTATGAAGAATGTGCAAGGTACAACGTTTGGATACAAAGTGGGTGTTTTCTTCACTTCAGAGCTTCCTGTGCAGTGCTGCGCCAGGACAATGAAGGTATTTATCTGTTTAATGAAAGCTTAGTTGTTTTTCTGCAGACGCCTCAATCACTGCATTCATTCACTATTTTTCATCTGCAAACTGAAGGACAATGTGTATGCGTGCTTTCATATACAATGCAGTTTTTAAGCGATGTCTATGAAAGTGCATATTGTCCTGTTAGAAAAAGAAACGCAGCAGTTAGTGGACTTTTAACTTGGAGTTTTAAAGATTAAATAACCTCCTACAACACAACTGAAACTACAATTCATTTCTAATATGCGGGTCACAAACTGAAATGAACAGATAAACATCGCTTTCAGGCCTCCTTCACTGACAATGCACTTAAACACAAGGAACCCCCCTATCTTGTTAATCCACTCATCCACTCAATGTCAAGTCCACCGTCTGGCTAGCTGACCCAAGCCCCACCCACCTTGACCCTGACCCTGAGCCCGAACGCATCCACCCCCACAGCAGGCCTCTCCGTGAAGGACAAAGAAGCTTCTGGATGAAAATAAAAAAGCAACAATGTGACAACTGTAAAAAGAGACAAGCTGCAAAGCTTTAACTGGGAAAAAAGAAGGATAAAAACAGATCAACTGAATCTAACATACATTACGGATAGCATTATGTGAAATAAATAAATAGTTTTAATAAAATTACCTCCCAAGTTATGAAGTTTATACTCAGTGTTTTCAACTATTTTAAACATTTAATCCAAGACAAACTCCAAAAATCAAACATCTGACTCTTTAATCAGCATGTGTTGGACTTGTTCTGTGATAAGACATCCGGGCCTCATAACAGATGGAATCCCCGCTAACAGCAGACATGTTTGCTATAGTGGAGCTGACCCCTGCACATGACCCCCAGCCTATCCCCAAACCACCGGCCAACCACCTCTCAATGACCCCTGATAAATGAGCATCCAAACCCCCACCCCCCCTCCCGAAGCTCGCTGTCTGCCAGATCTGGTCTGCTGTGGTCTGGCGTGACCCCGCGTGGCACGGCCCGTCCCGGGACTTGAACTTGAGACTTGACACAACAGCCCGGCCAGGCGTGGACAGATGAAAGAGAAGAATAGGCGGGTGACGGGGGTCGCTTGCATATGAATCGTTTCGGGGCCAAAGCGGAGGAGGAGGGGATGGGTTAGGGGGTTAAGGGTAAAAGGTCAACCCCCCGCATCCCGGAGTGCCGCGCGGGCCGCTCCCTAACTGACGAGCAGACAAAGAGGACGAGGAGGGGAGGGGGTCTGGATGACACGGGGCCCTCAGACCCCTGCCACAATGGAAGGAGGCCGGGAATGAACAAATGCGAGCGGGGACACGCGGACAGATGTAGCGAGCCAGCTATGCTCGGCTGCAGGACAAAAGCGGGAGCGTGGATGCAGAGAACCCCGCATGCTTGTTCCAGCCCAAAGATGCAGAGCAGCAAACAGAAAGAAGGATTTTTAGCCAACTTTTAGCACGTCTGCATCCAAACGCAGCAGACTCCGGAGCTGTGCCCATATTTGGGAAACATGACGCAAATAATCATCAGTGTCATCAGAAACCAGCTAAAAGCATCACATGTCCCGCTAACAAATGTTTTATTTAATGAGGTGACATAAAAACTCCTCCAGAAGCAGAGCAGACTGATAGATTTTTTCAAAAATTTGGTATTTAGTCACTGTGATGCAAAGTAAAACAGTAGAAAAGAATAGTGGTGAGCCAACCGTGTGTGCGATGCAACCGTGTTTGATCGACCTGCAGCTTGAGCTGTAGAATAATTTGCACTTCTGTGGCCTCCTGCTTCGCTTCTAGCTTAGCTCACACATCATCAGGATTAGTTTCTGATTCTCCAAATAGAGAGAGCTCTGACCACTGCCTGCTAAACATGAGACTCTTTCTACTCGCGCATACGTCCAACCACTCCGCTGTAAAACAAACTAAATGTCTTTTTAAGGGAGGTACAAGCTTACAAAAAGTAGAATGATTGAAACTTATTAAACGAAAGCGAAACATCTGCTCCATCTGCAGTGGTTTATGGTTCATTAAAGTCTTCCTCTCTGTTTAGTTATTCACGTTTTTACCAGTCATGCGGTGATGGCACCAACAGACCCGACTCAGGACGGGTTGGTTCATTTCTGTAAACCCTGATCTCCGTTAGGTTTCCTTCCCCGGTACGGCTGGTAAAAGCTGGATAGCTGTGTAACGGCGTGATGCATCTTCCTTGGATTCATAACAAAGACAAAAGCATCAGAAACGGAGAAGAAAGTCGGACATCCAGGAGTTTGTGCTCTTTCTTCTTGACATGTATATTAACATCATCATCACCTTTAACATTTCCTCCTGATTCTTCCAGCGCACCATCAAACCTAGAACTAAACTCAAGTTAATCAATCAGGCAGATAAAGTAATCAGCTCATCCTGAACATCCCAGTCTGAACGGTGCAGCCGCCCTGTGACTAGGATCCTCCACCATGATCATCGAGGCTCCTCCTGCTCAGTCTACAACTCCTCTTAGTTCCCATCAAAGTCTGAATAAACCAACAAATCTTTCACTCCCTCAGCCATAACCACCCTGATCAGCATGATAGAAAAGCTGCCATCTTCGGTTTCTTTCTTTTTCCCTTCTTTTATCATTTTTATTGTGGTTTTATAAACGTTTTAGACCTTTACAGAAAATCCACACATGGTTTCATGTGATCCACATGTGAAGAACATGAGAATTATATGTGGTATGTGTTTCACGTTTGGTTCGCATGTGTCAACCACGTGTGATCCATGTGATTTAGACCCAGACACAATCCACATGTGGATGTGGGTCATATGAAAATGGTTTAAAACACCACACATTCATACATGTGACCACAGTTGTACCTGTGACATGTTAGCAGCTATCTCTGATGCAACTCTTGAGCCTGTCAGAGTTTTTTTTTATTTCTTTTTGAGATAAATATAAATTAAATCCATCTATCTATCCATTTGGCCATCCATCCATCCGTCCATCTATCATCCATAATGGTATAATTATCCAAACGTGGTGCTTTCCTGAGCCAGACAGGAAGTGAGTCTCATCTTGGCCAATCAGTGGACGGCTGTGCATCCGGCTCCACCTTTAGGATCAGATGGGTAGGATTAACAGCAGGATGGGTCAGACTGGATATTCTGGCACAGTTTTTCTACCAGTGGAAAAGTGTAAAAGAAATGCGGTGATCTGTCCTGTTGTGAGCCAGACCCTTTGGTGGAAACCAGCCTTCATTAAAAAATGTTCTCCAAAACTAAAGTCCTTGATTTAGATGTTTTGTGTTTAGAAAAAGTGAGAAGTTGTTCTAAAAATATGCATCCAGTGCAGCGCAGGCACCTGCTGGAGCATTTGTACTTCATTAGTTCCAACCTGAGTGTTGTGTGAGAGAAGTGAGGCGGTGTGATTGTGGGAGTACTTCCCAGCTGTACGGCTGAGGCCAACTAGGTGCAAATAAACTGAATGCTTTGTCTCCTCCAGTAATGGATGACTGACAGACTGTCTGACTGCGCTGCCATCCAACCATGTTCTCTGACCTCCACAAGGCTGCTGCTGCAGAGCTGGTAGCGCAAAGCAAGCCTGTGTGTGCCTGTGTGTGTGTGTGTGTGTGTGTGCAGCAGAACATGATGATTGTGGTCAGTGATTCCTCCCTGCCTGAGGCGGACACCAGCCAAATGGACCTCACCCAGTCAGCGAGACACTGACACGGACAGAGGGCTGTGCATCTGTGGGAGTGTGTGTGCAGCTCCAGCCACCATGTTTAAGCCGGGCTCGCTGAGTCGTGCGCTATCACGGCCGCCGCTGCCGCTGCCGCGGCGAGGAGATGGATAGGCGGATTGGGGCTGGCCGGGATCCTTTCAAACCCCGAGAGAGCAGAGAGAGGAGAGAGTGCTGGGCCTAAATGCAGATCTCCGCAGCTTATACCCCCGAGGGATGCAGGCACAGGGCCATTTTCTGGGAGAGAATTGTGTCGCCAAGCGGACTGCGGATTTACCATATTCATACCACTCTTTGGAAAAGAGGAGGAGGAGGAGGAGGGGAGAGCATCTTCACCATTTTACTGTGGCTGCACGAGCTGGTATGGCTGCTAAAACCCCTTGGGGGAACCATTAAGGAGAACCTCGCTCAGTCCCCACATTTCTCTCTTTCATCCCCCATTTCTCCCTCCATGCATCTCCCTGCCTTCCTTTCTCATATGAAGCATGAAGCTTCTCTCATTCATTGCATATCCCCACTAATAAGGCGGGCCTTCAGCCAAGGCCAGAGCTAAAACCCGGCAATATCGCCGCCGTCCGCGTAGAAGTGTGCGGAATAAAAGGATGGGGCGGCTGTAAACGGCTGTTTTCCAGAGGCGGGTCGCGATGAGAGATGTGTCGCTGCTAAAAGTACAGCTGCTGCATTACTGCTGCCGCCGGCGCCCAGAAAACAGCCCAGATTTATATCAATGGCTTTGATTGAAGCACCCGGAGAAACCTGCTGGAGGACGGTTTGTCAGAGATGTCAACATGCACGTGCACGTGTGTGTGTGCACGAGGACCGGGATTTGTGGGAAGATTTGTTTAGATAGTGGTGTGGAATGAAGTGTGTGAATGCAAGCGCGTAACTAAGTGTGACAGTACCTTTCTGTGTGTGTTTGTGTACACAGATGTGTGTGTGTGTGAACTTTGAGGTGGGGAGTGTTAGAGAGAGGGCCAAGCAGGCTAACAGATTCATATCCAATATGAAGAGGTTAAAGCGACGAGTCCAATCCTCCCCACAGAGCGCAGGCAGAATGAGATTGAGATGCAGGAGGAGGGAAAGCAGGGGGAAGAAGAAGAGGAGGAGGAGGAGGAAGGAGGGGCGAAGTACAACAGATTAATTTCATTTCTGGGCTGAGCACTTCTTTGCTGGGAGAAAAAAAGAGGAGGATATTATAAGAGGATGAAAAAGAAGGGGGCAGCGATAAGGAGGTGAGTTGGGAGGAAAAAAAACAGGGTAAAAAAAAAAAAAAAGAGCTTCCCTTTTTATCTGATGTAGTAAATATGTGTGTACTGTAAGAGGAAGAGATTGGATCCGCAGTGTGCGGAGACGATTATGTGTTCACAGCTAAGAGTAAGCGAAGAATACACTACGCCGCAACTTCGCTCTTATGTAAAGGTGAAACTAAAAAACACTCCACAGATCTGGAGAAGCTCCGTGTTTTCCTTATTTCGCCGCTGTGCGTCTGATTTCTGCTCACCGGCAAGGCTGACGCCGTTCTTTGGAAAAAATTTCTTTTTCAACTTTTTTTTCGGCTAAGGTCTGTTCTTTTTCCATAGAAAAATGGCACACCATAAAATGTTCCACATTAAACTCTTTAGCCTTTATTAGTTATATATATATGGTCAAAGTTTCTTGAATAGAAATCAAATATTATTTGGCCTATTATTTGCAGATATCAATTAATTTGTCTTCAAAACATGTTTTTTAAACCAATTAAGTGTAATTAGGCAATTTCCCATACCTTGCCTGACCATCTCTCACGGCACAGTGCTTGAAAAACACTGCATTAAAAAAACAAAAATACAAACTAATCCATGGCCACAGATTCCTGCTATATGGGAACGGGATCATTAAATCGTGGCCATGTGTTACGTGTAGGAATGATTGAATTTAGGACACATTTAGCATGCACATTTATATTTTACTTGTAGTATATTTCTATTTTATTTAGCTTATGTTACCATTTTAAATTAATTCTACTATTGCTTTTCTTTTTTTGGCCAAACCGAGACCTCAGTTCTATTTTCGTACCATAAACATGTAAATGTGAGCTGGTACGACAATAAAAGTTCCTTGATTCCTTGATGAATAAACTTTATTTAACTCCATTTTGGTTAAACCTGGGATGATTAGGATTAAGTAACAAAGCTTCATCCTTTGGTCACATGTTTACATGTACATACAGTCACCATGGAAATGATTAGACCCTTGTTTTCTCATCATCTTGTTCATTTTAAATGCTTTGCAGAAAGGTACATCTGTTTGGGCCAACATAAGAGCTGATATCTAAACATTTTCCATGGTTTCCGTGAAAATAACCTAAATAACCTATTTTACACCAGAAAACATCTTTTAAGCACTCAATGTTTTCTTTTCAGTCCGTTTAGTCCAATGGCAAACAGTTATTACTTCATAATATGAGGAAAAAAATGGAAGAAAACAAGCTGGTCTAATCACTTTTCTGTGACTGGCTGTAAACATGCTGCACCGTTTCTCTCTTTGTAAACTTATCCTAAGTGACTTTAATTGAATAATGGTGTTTTACTAAGTATTCTTTAAATCACTTCCCTCATACAAAATCTACCAAACACTTATTATATGAATGTATTGTCTGTGACCTGCAAATGGACAACATATGTAAAATAGAAGCGCAGAGAGAGAGCAGACCGCCTGGGATACAGGAAGTGATCCGCAAAATCTAATCACGTCTTCTCTGTCATGCTGCATTCATAACTAAGCCAAAGCCTCATTATAAAGCATATTTTCTTCCAACGTCTGCACGAAACGTGCTCCAAGAAGAAAAAACCCAAAAGAAAGAACTGCGGTGGACATCTGCAACAGCCGTTCTACAGGAAGGACTTCTCTCTGGGAATACCTGGAATATTACGCTGAATCTGGCGAGTCAGACGTTCGCTTGTTGTTTTCCTGAGCAGAAACAGCTGATTCACTAAGTATTCCTCAAACAGGCAAGAGGGCATGAAGTGGTTTTTGTGCTCTACTGGAAGTATTTTCCTATTGGCCCAACTTTCGTTCATCTTTTCTTGTATTTTGATAAGAAACAGAGTAAGACGTATAGTTTGTGTCATGATGCTTCTTCTATTGGAGAAGGTTTAGACCCAACAGAACCACCGGGCTCTCTGGGCTGAGGGATGGCATGTTTCCAGGTCTTTTTTTGTGGATCTTAATCCATCTGTGTGCAGTTTTGAAACTATATTGTTCCTGTTTACAGAAACAAATATTTCTCTGTTTTCTTCCATTAAAACAAATGTAATCTGTTTATTACAGCTTGAACTGGACCTGCTGACTGCACCAAGCAGCTTCTTCTTCACTCCAACCCAGGTAGCCGAAACATGCCTGGAGGATATTTTTTAGGGTCAGGATGCCTCCCAGGAGAGGCGTTTGTGGACATGTCTCGCCATGAGGAAACCCCAAAGTAGACACAGGACTCTTCAGGGATTGTATCTCACATTTGGCTTGGAAATGCTCCCAGAAAAGCTGCACCACGATCCCATATAAGCATCAGAAAGTGAGTATTTTCCATGCCAAAAAAGTCTGCTTCAAACACGACTGGATGAAAACAGATCTAGAGGTCCTCTCTCAGCAAACATCGCATGCAGCTGGAACTGTGAGCTCCTTTCACGCTTGAACGGTTAAACCTGCAGAGTTATTTGATGATGAAGTGGTATAATGTTCAGACTTAACTCCCTCTGAATATTACTTAGCTCTGCGGCTTCCTCCGTGTGTTCGTGCTTTTTTGCCGGCGAGCTGAGCTGCTCTGATCTGAACTGTCAGACGTGTCAGTAAAAGCAGCGTCGACGATGCCGAGGACGCACGCCTATTATGTACAAAACTCGGCACGTCTGACTTCACATCACGGAGACTGCGCGGCAGCTTCCACAATGCTGGATGTTAAATGTCGGTGCAAAATGGAAGGTTTATAACAAGGCTCTGGCTCTTTCCATCTGAATGGCTGAGAGCAGAAACCTGCTGTTTTCTGTTGATGCTCTTGACAGGCCAAAGATTTTCTGCTATTTAACTCTGCTGCAGCGGCCGGGCCGGTTATCTTTGACGAATAAGAAAATTACACCTTTGAACAACAAAATGGACCCAGAAATACAAGGCACGGAGGCAGCAGCGGGTTTTTCTCATGCTTTAACTTAACAGGTACTTAAAAAGCTTCCAAACTGGACTCAGCGTTTCTCTGCCATTTCTTTGCTTTCTGAAATTGCAGATCTACACCACTTTGACGTAATCGAGGAAAGCTGTAAACAAGGCAAAAGTTCAAAAGTCCAAACGAGTTAAAAAGAAAGAATAAAGCACTAATACTTTTGTTTTTCATCCTTTTGTGCCCACATCTGGAGGATGGTTCAATTAGTGGTAGCATCAGCTGTACAATCTGGTAAAAACACCTTCTAAAAGCCCTTGAGCTCATGGCCTGGCCGCAGCATTTGTGGGTGAAAATGAGTCACGGGGAATAAAGTGCATGTGATTTGGAGGGGTGTGTGTTTGTGTGTAATGTGGGCAGGGGGTTAGTTGAGTACAGAAGATTGAAGCACTAACCAGAGCACTCAGATTTATTAAAAAGGGCCAGACTGTCCACTCCCCCACAATTCCTTTCACTCTCCATCTTCTATTGTTGTCACTTTACTTCTGTCTCTGTGCATACATACAGACCCCCCCACCACCACCCCTCCCACCCCATCCTGCATTGCATTACTTGCTCCACTAAAACCCTTCACAGTAACCGCTGGCCCCCTCAATAAGACAGGCTTAAGGGAGGAGGGGTGAGGGCCAGGAAGGACAGGAAGGACGTGGTGTTCCTGAAGTAAATAGTGTGTGTATGGGTGTGTGTGTGTGTGGGGGGGGGTGGGGGTGGGACCCCCTATCCATCCTCTCCTCTCATCTCAAGCCCCCTTCTTTCTGCCCCAAGTTCATTTCCATAACTCCTGTGGGCTAAATTAAATTGGGGGGTCTAAATCTGCCCTTTTCCCCAAAACAGCGCTGACCACCAACCGAGAGGACGGGAGGAGACAAAAGAGGTGGAATCCAATCTAACTAACCCCACTTTTGCCGTCTGACTTTATTAGCTAAATGTATCAGCGGCAGGAAGAAACACATGGCTGGCTGCAGGGATTCATATTGCTTAGTGACACACACACACACACACACACACACACACACACACACACACACACACACACACACACAC
>JAVQJG010227850.1:0-17646 GCA_036024015.1 Craterocephalus amniculus
AATATTCATTTGAAGTAAAACTTTTACTCATGACTTGAATTTTTGATGAATTATAAAAACCCCTACTACATTTAATTTAGTTTGAATGCTTAATTTCTACTTGTCATTCAACAATTGCCGCATCATAAGTCAACTAAACATTTAAATTAATAAGTAGCCTCATACACTTTTATCAAGAAAATAATCAGAAAACATAAAGCCACCTTCATTGGCAGTATTAGTGTCAATAATACACAATATAAATTAAAAAACTTTCCTGCTAAACAGGTAAATAAATTTAGTCTAGTCTGCTGAATGATGTTGGTTCTCTAGCAGCTTGGGAGCTTCCCACCTTCCAGCCGATGTACAGTAAACATCCAACCTGGTGATCCAACATGATGCTCCCTGAGCGCGCATCAACACACACGCAGGAACGTTTAAAGAAAGCACACTCCGATACAGGAGGCTAAGCTAACCAGCCCTACCCTGCATTAGAACTGGCCTGACACGGTGAGCTTTGGTTGGAAACGACACTAAAACATACAAACACACTCACCTCTTATTCCAACAGTCTCATGGTTTTGTAGAATCGGTCTGTAGCGATGCATCCAGGGGACCTGAAGAAGCTGACGCTAACTGCTAAGCGCTCCTTCACAGAGCTTCTGCTACGTTCATATTTCGGGTCTTTCACTAACATTATTGCTCATGGGTTGTAGAGGATTGTGATATTTATTTAAACACCAGCTGGTTCTGCAGCAGACAAAGCTGTCAGAACTTAACACCACGTTAGCCTGCTTGCAGCTTTCTACACGCAGCTGGCTTCAGATGCATTTGAGTTTCTGGGACAGAATTGCCCACATAGCCGTCTGCTAGGCTACAGATATACATCCCAAATAAAATATCAAAGTAAAATTCAGAGCTTTCTCACTGTGACCCAGCTCTCCCACTCCCAACTTTGAAAATAGATTAACGGCGGTAATTTTTTTTTCGCACGATAAGAGTCTTCAATTAACGCAGCACGTTAACGCCGTTAACGGCCCAGCACTAATATTAGGTAATTATGCAAAATGTATTCTTTGTGATTATTTAGCACATTAGCTCACTTGTTCAATATCAGTTAACTATTTAAAGGTTTACATACTATTTTATAGTTTCAGCACATTTTTAAAGCCTGTAAAAGATACATAAAGACACTGGAGTGTTAATTAGAGTCAATGTCTGTTGATAAGGAGGACAAGATTAAAGGGTACGTCTGTATGTGCTTCGTGTAAATTAAGGAGGTTTCCTGCTGGGTCACATGCAATCAAAAGAGCAGTTATAAATCAATTCTTCAGTCAGTCACCAAATCTTCTCTTAAGGATGAAAGTAGTAGTTGGTAAAATTTCCAAAACCTTTATCTCTCTTTCTCACTTCCTGCATTTTAGAATAGTCAAGAGCAAAACAAATAAAAACATTTCAATGTTTTGCTGTAGGCTACCTGTAGGCATATTGAGTAGGCAGGAATGAAAAACACTTGACAATGTGTTATGTGGAAAACATTCCCATGCATTAAATCAAACGCACCGATCCCCATAGCAACCACTGTATTTCTGAAGTAAATGTTCATGCGCAGTGATATCTCCAGTCATTAGCTCATAAGCAATTTCTTCTCCAAGCTGTTCTGTGTTGGAAAAATAACAGGAAACACAACTTTCGACTGTCCTACTGATTCTTATTGGGGCATTTTGCAACAAGACATTAAACATCCGGTACACATTTCGAAGGCTGGGAGCAGAGGAGACCACCATGCTCGCTCCGATCAGAGGGGGAGAGAAGCAGAGCTAGAGCCTTGAGGAAGAGATGGAAGTGCCTGACCTAAAGTTTGATTTTGATCCAATACCAAGTAAATCCAAGGGAGGTATAACCAGTACCGATACTATATTGGAAATTGAATTGATCATGATTTAGCACAGTGCAAAGATTTTTGTAACACTATTTTCTATTAAACTAAATGCCAGAGACTTAAATGTAATCCTTTTTGTTTGTAAATGTGACAGCTGAGGTCCTGTGGTGGTGGGTCCATGGATTCCTAACGGGTGGCAGCCTGCGCGGAGCACGAGGACATGCTTGTGGAAAGAAGGGGAGATATTTGACAGTTAAAATCCTGTCACCATACCTCTGATTGAGCATTAATTCTGGCTACTTTTGTCTTACTGGCAAGCATGCATTACTTTTAACCAGGAGAGTCGGGGTTCCAACCTCAGAGTGCAGTCGGGACTGGTTCTTAATGATAGCTTTATAGCAAGCAGCTGCTCTCCTATCTTCCTGGTAATCCTGCCACTGAATCTTTTAGCGGTACGCAGTACCAGACCGAACCGGTTTACTTTGATCCCTGATCTTCCCATGAAGCAAGAGTACAGGTTATAAGAGTAGAATAAGACACTTTCATAAAACACCCTCCTACTGAGGTTGAGTCATGAAAGCCACAGTGAGATAGCTTGGAAGGGTTTATTGTTCCAGTCTTAATCGTTTGCACAATGTGAAACCGCAAAGGATCTGTGAAAAGCCTTGAGTCTGTAAAGAAGTCCTACAACATTTCTAAAAAACGAGAATATCAGCAAGGCAATGCAGATCATACAAAAGATAGCATGAAATACATTCAGGGACACACAGACACAAAGTACCTTGGTCAAGATGGCCTGAATACGTAGGGTTAGCCAAACAAACAGATTGCACATGAATGACAATGAGGCAGAAAATTTGTGAGAGCAGTAACAGAAATCTGCAGAAGACTGAGAGGCAATATTGCAGGAGGGCTTCAAATATCCAGGTAGGTTAGTAAGTAGGTTTGACGTGTATGGGCAGTTACTGCTTCCACCCAGAAAGTACACCCACATATTCTTCACTGCCGGTGCCTTTCTCTTTGGCCTATTCACTCATAAGAGCATAGGAACAAAAAGAGAGGACAAACTAAATGACGGAGTGATCATTAGAGGTTAAGGGATGAATTTCCCAGCATCTTTTTGCCTCCGCCTCTGACCATCTGCCTCTCTGGCAATAGCCTTCCCCTCCTGAGGTTAAAGTCTAAATTGGCAGTAAGCTAAGCAGCCATTTAGACAGGAAGGTTCAGGGGGGTAAAATCAAATAGTTATACACCGAGCGGGGTTATACACTTTAGAAATGTGCATGCTGAAAACAATGGAGGAAAATATGGAACATCTCAAAAACTGGCCTTGTGAAGTGTTGCCTACCAACACACAGGTATGGAGGGAAGGGTGAGGTGAAAAGAAATTGACAGGCAGATGGTGAATGATGAAAATTGAGAAATAAATTAGAGAACAAAATGAGAAACGCATAGGAAGGAATGAAATGCAGGTATAAAGGACAGAAGATTGAGGAACACAGATGGAAAATAGACTGAGTGGTGCAGCAGTGGGGAAGAAATTGAGAAGAAAATAGGGGAATGAAAATTAGAAATCAAAAACCAGTGAGTTTTTGAAAAGAAAAAAGCTGATATACAAAATAATAGTAAACGGCTTATTTTTGGTGGCAAAGGGGAAAAAAAAAAAATATATATATATATATATATACATATGTGTGTAAGAAAAGCTTGTGTCTGAGGTAGCCTGTGGTCTCATCCGTGCATTCAAGCTGAGGAAGAAAATTAATACTGACAGAGAGAGAAGACCAAGGGAAGAAGGAAAAAACAAAAACAAATGTCAGGGTAGTATTAAGTCGGAATCTTCAGCCATCACTCTCATCTCACGCTATCCGACAGGCGCTCTCCAGAAAGTGAATCATTTGGATAGGAGGTCCACAATACGACCTCCTATTCCAGTTAATTAGATTTCTCAGTGCTGATTTTTCATATGCTAAACAGCCAAGTAACAATAAGAAGCGAGACACCTACAGGGTGGTGTTGGGTTTCATCAGTTTCAGTGTGTGGCAACAGACAGATTTACAACTGAACTGCTATCCATGGATTGGTGTTGGTCCCACAATCTCATGGTTACCATACATTCAGCCTGGCAGCCCAAAAGGCCACCGTCTTCTTCTCCTATACTTACACAGTCATGCAGCCTCACACAGAAATACACTTTAAAATTCCTTATTATAATAATATATTCATTGGTTATTAACCTTTATAAGAATAGGGTATCATCAGAGTTAACAGTTAAAAAATATCATGTTGGAATTTAAAGTATTGACTGAAAACAGATTGATTTAATGCTGAATTATACTCACTGAGTCTCTTTGCATCTAGATAGGAGTGTATATTTGCATGTGTGCTTGTTGGCCTGGCATCAGCTCCTCAGAAAGTAGGACTGAGAGCCTGTTACAGCAGTCCCACTGTGTGGCCTCCCTTGGCACACAAACACAAATTAGCTGAGGGACGACTGCTGTGGCAGAAAGCTTCTCTGCAGACAAAACCTCTTAATATTCCTTCCAAGTCCATTAAGGCCTCAAGAGATTGGCCGGATTGATTGTTTGTACTTGATATTACCAGGGGCTTCAAGGCCTGATCCTCGTCGAAAATTAGAGATGGCATTTTATTTTCGTAAATCCCAAAGAACTAAAAAAAAAAAAAAAAACGAAATACAAACCTGCGCATCATTATCACCTCCACAAAGAGGAACAGCACAGGAAGACTTCATCTAATTACCAAATGATTGTTGCCATTTCTTTTTTGATTTCGAATCCTCTGACAATTGGACTGGTTTTCCAAGTCAGTAGTTTTCTTTGTTATCCCTCTTCTTCTTCTTTTACATGTCACCTTGTTTTCTGGCAGAATAGTTTTTCCAGTCAATTATTCAATCAAGGCAGTGACCTCTGCACACTCCCTCCACACAGACATCACACACAACAAGAAGAAACAATTCCTTCTTGTGCAGCCCTGATGTAGACACCCAGGTGCAGAATACAAAACTCTGTGATCAAATCATGCTTTACATTTTTCCTTTAGAAATTAAAAGAAATAATGAATCATTTATAATTCCATAAAAAAGAATGTTTTGTTACAATAATAATGATCAGGGATGATTCTGTTTTAATAATTTCACTAAAATCCCTGGCAAAATGAATAGGGACATCAGTTTTGATTTATTTCGATATCAGATTGTATTTTGGACTACTAATAATTAAAACTTTTATGTTTCAAACTGTTCTGTTTGTAAAACAAGAAGATAAATCTAAAACAAATTTATACCCAAGAAGCTGTGGTAAGACAGAAATGTGCACCTAAGCTCATAATACTTTTGAATCTAGCAAATAAGATCCTTACCTTCTCAACTATCTAATTTTAGCATGCTTGAGTGTTTTCACAACTGTCAGTGTTGGAAGTATGGGATGTTCAGATGAAATATCACATCTCAAAGGTGACTAGAAATCATCCCGAGAGGAGCATGAATGTCTCCACTAAATGTTATGCAAGTCCATCAACAACCATTTTTAAAAATCTACCTTTAAACCAAAGGCATGCAGTGACACAACCAAAAAAGTCCCAGGTTCATTGAAACCATTTATGTACATCATCTGACCACGGATGTCTCTGCCAAAGTCATGCTTGTTGCCAGAGAGATGAACTGCCATTTTACATTTCCTAAATGCACAAGTGACCCAACAGTTTCTCTGCAATGATGACTGGAAGGTTGCATTTTAAGCCAAAGCAAAAAAAAAATTTTCTAAGTTCAAAGTAGTTTTATTGCTTGACCCTTAACAAACACTTTGCTTTTCCAAACGAAACCAAGTGCTTTTGCTGCTGGATAAAATGAGAAAAAAAAGGCACAGTGGTCTCAGCTAAAATCACAGCTCTTTGTAAGGTGAAATGAAAATAAACTTATTTTTAATCTGAGTCCATCGGTTATTCCACAGTCACACTTTCTATAAACAGACTGACAATCTTTCTCTTTGGCAACAGGGTCTTTCATCCACTTTATCCTGTAGTAAGTAGCTCGAGACCAGTCCAACTGCCACAGAGAGATGCCCTGAGACAGTTCATCTGTCCATTACAGAGCTAACCAATACAAAGACAGAAGCATACATGCATCGTGGAACTGATTGTTAAGCTAGTTTGACCACCATGTCATATTTGGTCTCTGTGAGGATGCAGTAAAGATAACCCACACCGGCACAAACACACAGATTTGAACTTAAATACTTGTCTCTGATACTAGGAATGAAAATCTTTGGGATCTGTTAGTAAACCAACAACAGCTTATAAAATTGTTAACTTCAGGGCAAAAATGTCAAATTACTAAGGGAAGTAGGAAAAAAATCCCAAAGGATTAAAATCTGTGTATTTCATATGTACATAAATAAGCTCACAGTATACCATGAAGCCATCTTTCAGTGATTGTTGAGTTGTTAGGCATACTAACATTCTCATAATGTTCCTAACATGTTTACAATTTGCTGAATATTCAGTATTGTCCAATAATATTTGATCCATAAAACTCAATTTTCTACTTGAGACATGTTCATATGCTTCCAACATGTGATTTGATTAGGCCTATGTATAATAATAGGAGATAATAGGACCATAAAACATAAATAATACATTGTCTTTTTGTCTATGTGCACATGCATGAGAGAGTGTGTGTGGGTGTGTGTGCCGTGTGTGAGCTCATGCAAAAAATGGCAAGTGACAAACTGACCCTCGGTTGCACCTGACAAGTAGTTTTGCTTCACACTGAGCCATGAACATTCTACAGTATATGCCCCGGGGGTTTTCAAGAAAAAAAAAACAGTTTAGCCAATTTGGTTTAGCTCATTTCCTGTACGGTTTCCTTTTCTTTCAAGGATTTTTATTTCTATCTCTGCTCTGAAGATACAGCTAGGCAGGAATGTAATACCAGTAAGCGATGTCTCTATAAAAATATAAATACATGAGCAAGTGTTTTGGCACTTAGATTCAGAATATTTGATAAAACATGATATCAGTGATTCTTTGTTCACTGGTAAATAAACATAAGATCTAATAAGATTTAAGCATCTAACCCTCTGAGACATTAATCAGTCCAATCTGTCTAGTGCATTGTATTAAATCCCCTCTGTCCTGCTCTGGTTATGAATAACACCCCAGAGGCTGGGCTATTAATAAGTGGACACACACTTATGAAGATATGGACCAGAACAAGGCAGCCACTGATCTCTTTCCCTGAACTGCTAAGAGCAGGGTTGAATAAGTGTTGGAGGAACAAAGCCCTATCATCATCTCAACAAAACACACACTCACACACACATGTGCACCATTCAAGGGGGATTCCATGTGATGTAGAGCCCGAGGCGACCACCGTCCACAGTCTGTGTAGATGAAGGAGCCTTATTGTTCCTGGACAGATAGGCTGCTTTTCTGGGACACTCAAAAACCCTTCGAGAAAGTACAGTAGCGGGGTCACATGTCACATGGGACATGGGGTCATTGAGATTAAAGCGGAAATTGGATAGTTGGGGCAAACATGGGGCTGTTTTGCGGCTGTTTTGCATCCATTTAAGTCTGAGTCACCCACTTTACTGTCTGAATGTCAATTTTAAGGTTTGATGTAAAGTAAATGTCCATAAATTCACCACACACAAGACAGAAACTAAAATTATAAAATATTCAGAGCTCTGTATTTGTTTCTAAGAATAATAAGTGAGGTACAAACTATGGAAAAGGACAATTAACAGATAAATCAGCATTTTGTGTACTTGCATTCCAGCCTTCTTATACATGTTATAGTAAAAACTGCTGCCTTCAAAAGAGTTTCCTTCTCTATTTTCTGCCTGGGAAATGTTCCCCTCCATTATCTGTTACTGGAACTCTGCCTTCTGAACATCACAGCTGAAAGCAGCCATGAAGCTCTTACACTGAGAAAAAAAAAAGTTTCTTGGAAAAGCAGTTGTGGCAGGAAATAGAAAATAAATCTGGGTGCATATATCCATTATCAGGGCACGTCATCTTCAGAGGGGAGTCTGTAGAGAGAGAGGAAACCAGGCTGGGTCTCTATGTGCTCCACAAGATAGGGGAAACCAATTTCCACCTCCTCTGTGAGCCTCCCCAACACACTACTTGATTCAGCCTTCACTAACTCTGCACAAGCAGGACTAAATCATTTAATCTAAATAAGCTAGCCAAATGTTTTACACCTCTGCATACTACTGAGTGGCGATAAGGTGCGGGTTTACCATTCTGTGAAAAGCATCTCTTCTTCTTCACTTTTTTGTCCGCTCCACGGCCAAACAAAGATGAGCATGACTGAAAGCTTCAGTGCATGCGAGGGCCGCAGAGATAGAAAAGTGCAAAAATAAGACGGCAAGAAGTATTTTAAAACCTTGCCATTTCTTATGCCCTCGACGGTAAAACAACAGACAAGCCATATTTTATGTTTGTGTTAAATATTCCCATGTGCAGCCCCTCTATGACAGCTTATTCTCAGGCAGATTTATCACGACCCTTATCTGCTCAACTCAACAGTAAGGCAAGGCTCATGGCTTCCACTGTAGCGCACTGATGCCTGGGGCGCAAGACAAAGCGTACAATCAATACAAATCTACAGTATATACATTGAAGAGGAGTGGGCTGACACATATCCGTCCATCTGCCATACATCGCAACTTCTTATCTAATTAGTTCCCTGAAGAGCTGTATAAAGCTACTAATTCACCCATTATAGTCCTTGCCAGAAAGAATAAACAAAAAAAACATTTTCGAATGGTTCTGCTTTCTGCTGTTGCGATAAAGGACATGTATTAATGATATACATTAAAGTAAAAATACAATTAGTCCCAATATCAATGAATCTGTGTGTTAAATGACTTCATCATCAAATGGAGACTTAATTCAGTGATTTGCAATCAATCAATCCCAAGATCAAACTTCTTCTGGTGCTAATATAAAGACAGCTGAAGCTCTCATCTGGGAAAAAGTGATGCCTTATTTTTGTTGCCTTTTTGCCTTGTTTTTTTGTCTTTGTGAAAATTCAACGTCATATCTTGGAAGTGTGATACAAACTTTAATTGCTCATGCAATTCTTTATTGGAAGGAAACTGATCATATTCAGTAAGACATCAGGAATATTTCATATTGTGCTGTTTCTATTTTTTTCGAGTGGGTCATTACATGTTCCAATGGAAATATTCCATAATCCTCATAAAATCATAATGATGCATTTAACCTTGATTTGATGTGCTTACTGTAAGAAACTACTGTACGTGTTACCAAGCACCATGTCGTGGGAGGGCTGAATCTAAATAACAGAAAATCAGATAATCATAAAGATGCAATAAGATCTAACCAGCACTAACTCAGCAATGATGACTGGGAGGTTTATGTGAGGGAAATGAATGGGCAAATCACTGAATCCTCTCTGCTAATTTTCAGCACAAGGCTAACAAACTAGCTGGGTGGGACTGAGGTATGGTCAACTTCCATTCACACACACCCTAGCCACCCCTAATTTTGGAGTGCTCCCATTTTGTCTCTTCTTTAGATCAGTGACCTGAAATTAAATAATAAAGTGATTTGAACAGTATATGGGAGACATGTTACATTTTAAATTTTATGTATGAACTGTGATAATTACCCACAGCATGCTGACGTCCCGCCAAATAACTGACATCTGCAGTGGGTTTTTGGGTTAGACATACACTACCACCAAGGTCGAATGAATGCACTCTAATTCCTCACCAGGGGCCTCAACTATTGGCCAGATCAGTAGTCAGCTTTGGTATGAATGTAGCCTTCCCTGACTTCTCATTGGCCTGAAATTTGTCCCTTGAGTTAATATTGAGATGAAAATGGGTCTTTTGCTCATGGTGTTTATCCGTCTTTAATAGCCAGGGTTGATTTGCTGAATAAACGTCTTTTCCAAGTAAGTGCTGCACTGCTCTCACACGTGTATACTTACAATTTGCCCCAATTAATCAATCTAAGAGCAGTCTTACACACCAGGAAATCCCACAGAAACAAAGGGGACTAAGTGGCTTGCTTAAGGGCTCCTCAGTAAAGGTTTCTCTTCCCTGATCCAATTTATCCTGCCTGTCCAAAACTTGACCGAGCAACCTTACAGTCAAAAGTTCACTCCTGTAACCTTTAGCCTGTTGTGTTTTTGAGTCTGCAGTTGTCTACATATGTAAGCCTGCCTTTGGAAAATAAGGGGAAGTAGAAAAGTAACATTTGCCTCAGGCTCCCAGTGGCATGACCACTCCGCCTTCTTTCAATAAAGATTACACATACATTACAGTGGATGGGCCTAGCCCTCCCTGCAGCATCAGTGCATAACTCACCACAGTCCTGACGGATTCTAGACTGTTAAGGCTGAAAATGAAAATGGTTTTTCTCTTTGTATGAAGCCAAACACATTTGGGGATTCAGTCTGAGAAATGCATTCACCTTTCTTCATTTGTTTCCCCAACAGGGAAAATATGAGTGACTGTACTAGTTAAGGAAAATTACCCCTCAGGGAAAATATTAGTGGAAGTAGACCACACTGTTACTAAAGGGGGAAATGACAGCATGTGCGTCAACCTAAGAAATAATAAGAATGAAAAAATAAATTATAAATAAGGATAAGACAGCATGAAAAAAAAAACACTTGAGTCCTTTTCAAGTGCCTGACTGTTCCTGATCTTGATTCACTGCAATGACATTGGACAGATGACTAATTTAGTGATCATCCCATCCAGTTCTCTGTTGTAGAGTCCCTTTATCCCGTTATCATGGCTCTTTCTGCATTTTTTAATGAACTGTTCAGTTAATATCGACTAGCCTTAAGAGTAATCAAACCACAAATTCTTGTTCTGATTTATGGTTTTTGAAGCAAATGCCTGACATTTGCTTTATCCTGACTTGTCTTTTTAATTACATATTTGTTTGATCTTTGTCAAGACAGATTTCTCTCAAGACCTGTGAAACAAATATTTATTCATCTTTTTGTATTGTGTATGCACCAGTCACGATGTGCAGTTTTCCTCATTATGCAAAGGCATCATTCCTTTATCAACAAAATCTGAAAATCTTAAGAGATAATAACAAAGCATTGCCTGTATTAGACAAAAACTTTCATATTTAAATGCAATACTATCCTCACCAAATTATTACTGAGTTGTGTGACTAGGAAGAGGATGCAGCAAAAAGATGACAAATTCTCTCTGAGAAACCATTTTTTGTTTGAGCCTTAATCTCTTTAGCACAATAGGAGTCTCTTCAGTGTCTCAGTAGAGTTCAATATTGCTTTAAAATGTGTGTAGCTCTACTACTTGTGTGAATAAACAGCTGTAGCCTACACAAACTCCCCCACCAGCCGTGGAATAAGTATAAAAGATGTTCATTCAACTAGTTAAGTGGGTAAATATATTATAGAAAAATAGATAAATACATTGTAAACCACTAATTTTGACACGCAAATCCTAAAAATATTATACATTTTCAATGCAGAAGTAATACTTTAAAGGAGTATTTTTATCTTGTTGCATTGCTTTTATATAAGGATAAGAATACTTCTTCAACCACTGTGAGTCATATAATATTTTTGACCATCTATGGCTCATCTCATAATCACCTTTATTGCCACACATACTAAAGCGCCATAGTTACAGATAATGAAACAAGTGCTGCTTTGAGTACAATGCTGGTGGAGGACCAGGGACAGAATTAGTCTGGTTTCCATCCAAACAAGGTTAAGAAGGCATGTGACATCATCCTTGTGTGGATAATTGTTTAACTGGATGTATGCCATGTGCACTCAATTTCATGATGGCAAAATTGTATAACAGAACAATGTGAACATGAGGGTTATAAATCTGCAAAGATGGTGCCCGTCTATTTTGGTGGATATACAGGCTTTATGTGAAAAAAAGTAAGAGAAAAAGAAAAAAAACTACATAGAATTCAATGCATTTGGTTGCTTGAGCGGTTCAGTTTCAGTCTTTTGTGAGACAAGATGTTTGTTTCATGTGCAGTCTGTTAATTGCTTCTTCATTGGCAAAACTTGCATGTTACATCGTACCACAGGCATATTAATTGAGGAAACGCTGTGGAGGAAAAAAGGACTGACTATTCGTAGTCTTTCAAGAACTAGACATCTGAGAACATCTCTAGCACTGTCAGCTTGTGTATATATTTTGTGCATGAGCAGAGATAAAGTACAGCTGCCTCGCAAAATTCAGTGATGGCACAGCATTTTCGAAGATTCCCCTAATCTACAGTCTTACCATCACATATGGAATTGTGCTAAATTTGAAAAGACTGGGTACATTTTTGATAAAATGTTTAGAAATGCAGCACATGCATTATATCATTATTACATTATTATTATATGTATTTGCCCCATTGCAGATGACAGGCAACAGGATTATACTACAGGTCAGAATTCAGGTTTCAAATTCCAGGCAGCAAGTACAGAGAGCTTTTTGAAAGTGACCGTATAGACGGGGTCAAACCTTAAAGCCTATATTTATTTATTTATCCCTATTTTTTCTCCCCTCCTCCTCACTCAAATGCAGACTAAGCTCTGCTTCTGCCTTCAAATGGAGTGGACAGATTAAGCTGAGTTAGGCCTACTTTCCATAGATGTGTTGGCGTGGCACATTGAAATCCACACCTCCCCCTCCTCCTTCCTTCCTGCAAAAAACAGTTAAGACATGACATGTCTATGCTCCTTAAACTGAAAGGTAGCTGGAGATTACTAAATGACACTGTCAGGACAAAAAATTCAACTTTTGCCAAAAAAAAAATAAACTTATATTTTTTTCAGTGTATTATTGGTTGTTATGCTGACAAAGCCAGTAATGATGATAATGTTGAGGGTAATGATAATGGTGGTATGACTTTGGGAATTCCTACACCGGCTACACCGGGGCAAACTGATGGAAGTACAGCATCCCATCTGCGGCAGGTTTCTCTCCGAACACCACCAAACATCCATACACGTTCATGCACCAGCAACGCTGACAAGGGAATACAAAAGATTGACTTGGGGTGCAGGATTCAAACCACCAACCTTCCAGTCAGTGGATGACCCAAGCCACTGCCGGCCAGTCTTTTGAGATGTAATTAATACAAAGATTACAGCTGTTTTTATCACCTCAGAAATTGGTTTAAATTCAAACTTGGGGCTCAAGAGTCATAAATGACTTTATGAAGATATGTTGTGAAGGTATGTTGTGATATGTTAATATTGCCACATTTGGCTCACAAACAGATTTCATGGATATAATGTAAATATATGGACATTGTATGTTTAAAAGGACCTGCTAAAATCCTGTTGTAGACACATCTTGTGAGGAATCTCAACAGGTCTACAGTGATTTTTGTGGTATTTTCTGTTTGTAAAGAGGTCACTTCTTAGAGACACTCCAGTGTAAGAGATGGGGAAGCAGAGTAAGCATCACACTTAAAAATCCCATTTTCTGCTCTCTTACAAATTCTTAATTCAATTTTGAAGGTCACTAACAATACTACCACATGCTGTGATGAAAAAATAAAAAAGAAGAAGAAGAGTCTCTTATGCGAATTCTGGCACATTTTCTGTCCCCCTTCAGGTTGCATTGAGGTTTCATAAGGCCTAATCTGCTCTGATTGATAATCTAATCGGCCAGAATTATCAGTCTGTAACAAAACAGCCCAACATGGATTGTTTTTTTTTTGTGTCACATGTCATTTCTCTGACTGATTTGTTTCTTTTACAAGACCACATAGTTTGTGAGTCTATTCTTAAGGTAGAAGTTCTGATTGATTCTTTCACCCCACTGTCCGGGGGAAAGCACTGGACCTGTTTCACGCAACCCAGACATCTTCAAAATATTGTGACAATTATCATTTCCAGACCAATTGGAAGGCAATTATTTTGTCTGTGTCAGTTGTGCATGATTGCAAGATCTGGAAACACAAATCCCTCTTAGCAACAAAAAACCAATATGTGTCACCCAGAAAAAATCTAGACATGTTAAATTTGATACTCATTTGTTATGAGAAGAGACAGCTGAAATTTGCCTTTATCCCCACCACAAACTATGCACTGTCGACCGTTTACATGCCTGTGTGTGCGAAACTTTGGCACATCTGACACAAAAAGGACTACAATAGTGTCTGCAGGTTGTCAAATAGTTCACACTGACACAAATGCAGAAACCATGTACCCAGGCTTTGACAGCTCTGGAACAGTGTCCTCTGTGACTGAGAATTACCTCTTTTGACATGGACATTGGGCTTTGTAACTTTGCTATCATGGAAAGTGCTTTTAACCTGGTGAAGAAAAAAAAATGGGTAAGTAGAAAAACTATTCATATATGTTCTTTACTTTAGACAATATTCATAAATATCTGACTGGACAACTTTGGGGTTTTATTGACTTTTGGGTTTGGCAATGCATTTTTTACATAAACTACATACTGTTGATTTTGTTTCTCATTTATTATAATAACTTTGTGCAAGGAAATTAGTAAGGAGGATATTTAACAATGTGCAGACTGTACAAAATCTGAACCAGTCTTTTACTGCTAACCTAAGAAGTGAAATGAATAAAACCCTCAGCATCAGATGCTTTAGAAGAGCTGCCAACTTGATCCCATTGACATTCATGAATTTAGGTCAGTTAGACTCAACACTTAGTCTGCTATCAAGCTGCATAAGAGCATTAAGACAATATGTGTTTATGTGACTCTTTAGAGAAGGAAAAAATACAATTTCCCCAAAACCAAATTAGTTTCTTTGAATCATCTTTAAGTGAATATCTATGTGAAAGTAAATTAGTTTGCTGTGTACAGTGTCAGTGTATTTATCTGCTACTTTTAAAATAACAGATCAGTCATACCAGGAAATCTATTTTCCGCTCAAAATACACAACCTGGCAATATAATCAGCTCAAGCACTTATTTGTGGGCGAATTCTGATGAGAACTGGTGGGCACATGGCAGCTTGACTGAAACATATCCCAGTTTATACATAAAGTTCTTTTCAAAAAAGAGAACAAACGGACGAATTCAAAACAAGAAAGAAACAATCTCTTTCAAACATTTATTATGAAATTATAAAGGTAGAATAGCACTGTTCAGATAAAGCTTTTAGAAACAGAATAGAGGTGGCATTGTACTGAAGAACTGTAAGAGTTTATTTCAGATGTAATTAATGTATACCCAGCAATGGGAAATAAAAAAATAAGAAGGAGAAAGCAGGTCAAATAAATAGCACAAAAATAAAATAAAATAAAACAAGCTCATTATTGTTTAACACAGCACATTAGGCAAGATTACCAGGAGTTCAATTTACATGAAACATTTCATATATACAAGAAAGATTTACATTGATGAGGGTTACAGAGTATCTGTGAGCTATGGGGCTCAGTGGAAAAGCAGTCAATGGCAGTCACATTTCAAGTCAAGTGTGGGTCTTTGCTTCGGGGATGAGGGTGTTTGGCTGGCAATGCCATTATCACAACTATTACTCTGGACACTGGCAAACGTTGGAGACAGAGCGGCGGCCTGCGCGTTACTTAACACAACAAGCCAATAACAGGGTCTCCCTCTGGCTTTGTCATGTCAGAACATACAGAACCACTTTCTCGTCTTTTACCCATTTACCCTCTTTCCTTCTAATGATAAACAGAGAGGATGAAAACAGGAAGAAGGCTGAGCTACGAAGCCTCCTCGTATGTCACTAATGATCACAATACAAAGGTGAACACACCCTTGGTGATTTTACATTGTATGTAACTGCATTGACCCCGAGAAACATGGCTGAAAGGTTAGGGCTGGAGATGGGGAAGAGAAGGAGTGGGTGGGGCCGAGTGAGGAGTTGAAAAGGGAGATGGGTTATTGGGGTGGGGGGTTGGAGGGAGGGGGAGGCAGTCAAACAATGAAGTAGCATCATAACTTGATCTTTATATAGCTTCTTTTTTTTGCAGACAAGCAAACAGTCAAGAAACATTTTCTTCCACCCTCTACTCTTAGTTTCAAGGATATTTTGAGAGAATTGATATGAGGTGTTGACACCTTCTTGTCAGTGTTTAAAGCTGCAGTTTGCCTTTTTCTTATTACGCAGTGTTGGGTAAAAAAAGTTTACAAAAGGTAACATGTTAACTTGATTGATTGCCTTCAAAAAATCAGAAATATGTTTTGCTGATTTGTGAAAACATGGAGATGAATGAACCAATGCGAGTCCTACAAAAGCCACAGTGACTTTTCCATATTAATGTTGCCAAGAAAACTGCCTGAAGAAAGATGAGCAATAAACGTGCTTTGAGAATGAATGATGAAGCTGAGATAAATGGCTTGCCAGCTGCAAGTGATGGACACACACCAAACCAGAAAAAAAAGGAAACCAAAAAGGAAATATCAAATATGCGCACACAGATAAGACTTTTTGATATGACACAATATTTGTCACAATGAAAACTGTGTTGAACATGTTTCTCAGAGGAA
This sequence comes from Craterocephalus amniculus, assembly GCA_036024015.1. Lineage (NCBI taxonomy): Eukaryota > Metazoa > Chordata > Actinopteri > Atheriniformes > Atherinidae > Craterocephalus > Craterocephalus amniculus. The sequence continues at coordinate 16,357 of JAVQJG010227850.1, forward strand.
AACAGTGCAATGAGGAAAGGTTTGTCAATGTGTGCTACGAACACATTTTAAAAGCAGAAATAAAAATCAAATGAGTTGAAAAACAAACAAATAAAATATAATTCCTGGTAATTTGCCATCATCTGTGCTTTGGCTATGCTATCCCTGGCTGTTGCAAAAAATAACAAAAAAAAAGCAAAAAAGGCTACAAAAAATAAATATTGAAATATATTAAAATTAGTAACACTTCATTTTTTTAAACAGAGAGAAAAAAAAACAAATATATAAATTAACTTCAAAGTTCAGCCAGTGTACCAACATGGAGCTTTGATTTATTTTGTTGTTTTGTACAGACAAAATGTGATCCCCTATGGGCCAATAATCTACTATGATAGTATAACTCACATCTACTACTTTAGTGTAGTCCACCATCCATTTCATTTTCTTTTACCCTCCTGGATACAGAGTACATGACAAGTTTTTAAAAGAAGCACAAGGTTCTTTGCAGTAAAAAGTCTTGAAAATTCTCCACTGATGATTTAAAGCTTTGATAGAAATTGCACTCACAGACTTATTGGTTTACTAACTCAGGACAGCTACATTTGTTTCTAGGATCGGTTCATTTTACTGGAAGAATGCAGTAATCAGGTTATTCTGCCTTTAGTTTGCTCAGTTACTGAAGAGATCAGAAGAAAATTAAAGATTCGGCTCCACTAATTCCTTTATATGCATTATTATCCAGTTCATATGAAATGCAAACAGAGATTTTGGAAGATGGTGTCCTTATTTTAAGAAAACTTTAAGCTTTACACTAACTGGAACATCATTAATCAAAAGTATCAAGGACATATACAGTATGAGAGATCACAAACAGTATCCTGATTAAGTGACATGATAGCTGGGGAGAGGGATGTATGATCACAGTCGGGAACAATCGCTGGCCTCTCTCCATCTTCCTCTTTCATTCTGCCAAACTCTGTGTCAGCACAACCCAGAAGATATTGCAACAGACTTTTCCCCTCAGGTGCAACATTGTCATAGTTCATTAATCTTCTCAAACTTCTCCTGCCGCCATCAGCCCGAACATACTACTAATCCCCGTATTAATGAGGTAAATGAACCTGCACAAGAAGGACGACTTCCCCAAGGCTCAATAATTACAATGGTCTGCATAAACTCCTGTTTGCATAGAATGTCCATTTATTAAATGTACGGCAAGACAACGGAAATTTTTTTTTTCTTTCCTCACGGGTCTTTATCATGTTGTATGCACTTTAATCTTAGTACTCCATCAACTTTAACTTTTCAAAG
>JAVQJG010227861.1:0-12375 GCA_036024015.1 Craterocephalus amniculus
CCGATCGGAGCCGAGCCGTTTAAAGCCGATTTTAACCCGGGTCGCTTGCTGAGTCGATGGACGCGGGTCGACGCGGGTCGCTGAGCCTTTCACATCGGCACCAAAAGCCGATTGTACGCAGGTTTAAACGGGTTTTTTGACCAGTGTGAAAGGGGTATTAGTTGGCATGCATATGGAGCTGATCATCATTCCTATAGTTTTGTTAGAAATGTGGCAGAATCATTTTAAATGCATTGCAGTGATGTCAGCCCTACACTTTGAAAGCTAAATAAAACATTTGACATTACTTTTTTCACTAAATATCATATTAGATTATGGTACATTTTTAAGTACAGAGATGGCTGGTTTGGGTTATCCATATGTGTTTACTGACTAACCCAACATTTGCTCTTGATTAAGAGAGAGAAAGAGAGGGAGAGAGTGGGGATGAGGGAGAAAAGGAGCCAGTAAGGCAGTGGTTTTGGACCTGTCCCATACTGTTTCTAACATACCGCCAAAATAAACTTCACTTTTCGATTGAATTAACAAGCAGAAAGTCTGTAACCTCTGCGTCAGTTTTGAAGGTCTCTCCTTCATGAATATTATCCATCTGGTAAATCTACACCAATGTAGACTCTCCTTTTCTCCCGTTTATTATAACCTTTTCTTTTCTTTTTTTTCTGCTACTTTTCCATCCTTGTTTGGCAAATAGTGTGGATTTTTTCCATTTCAATGAAAAACAGCAACCTGAACGGTCCACCGTCGGGTTGAACATGTGACTCCATCTTCTGTAAATTGTGCTCTAAACTTGTGTTGTAATTAGTGACCAAATAGTTCCATTCAACATTTTTATGTTTGCACCCTGTGCTTTTAAGATTTACAGTGCTTGGATTTGTTAAATTACCCGTACTTCTTCACCCTTCTTTATTAAATTAACACATAATTAATTTTTACACAATATTTGATGCACCAAAAATATAAAATGTGTTCTATCTGGCACAATGACCCTAGATAAGCCATTATTTATTCATTTTCATTAATTTTCTTCTAACAGTAATAATAATTTTCCCATTTAACAGTAAATGGGGATAATATGATTATGTACTGGATTATTTTAATTGACAACAATTTTATTGAACTGGACTGTATCTTTAAAAGTACAATGGGATGACTTGATTGCAAATTGAAAGTTTGCAAATTAGGTTGAATTGAATTGAGATATGGGTTAAAATGGATAAGCAACTGTAAACAGCACTGATTTGGTCAGGTTTCTTTCCACAAACTGGGTCAAACTGGAACAAGGTCTCAGTGGAGGAGTGTACAGGAAAAATTAACTGTTACGCTTAAAAAGTATGTCTAGTGCCCTCTAAGCTGTCCTACCAGATTGAAAGAATGTGCCACAGAGTGGGCAGCATGTGAGCAATGAGTTATGTACTTCATTAAGCTGAAGTAATTTCCTTCCAGATATCATGTCGCCTTCAAGCCTCTCAGTAATCCATCCCAACTGCCATCGGCTAAATTTAGCTCTGTGGAGCACACCTCGTCATAACACTGAAGGTAGAGGTGTCTGGCGGAGGCCAAGTTGTACAAGGTGTCATTAAAATAGTAAAAATTTGCTTATATTTAGCTGCGGATGAATTCTGTAGGTTTTCAGTGGCAGCTACAGTAATTTATCATCCTTACCTGTTTAATTTATTCTTTAATAATTGCAGCATTCTAATTAGATTTATCATTGGCTTTAGTCCAAGACTCCAAGGGATTATCCACACAAAACATTAAACATGATTTAAATAGAAACTAGATCATATAGACTGTTGTGATATTTGCTCATATTCACTGCTTTCATCAGACAGAACAGGGGTGCATCAAACTCCACTTAGGTCATCACACTCATCTTAGTTCTTGGAAAAGCAAAACATGGTCACTAGTCAGGTTTAAATGCGGCAGCTGTTGTGTCTGAGAAGGTGTCCATACCTTTCCCTGACTCTGCATGTCTCCGTTTGGTGAAGAAGTGGAGCTACAGGTCTGTGAATCCTACTGAGACTTAGGGCAAAAGAAAAGAAGAATCTGAGAAATAGTAAGATAAATAAAAGATGGTACCAAATATTTCATAATAAAACAATCCAACATCTCAGTAAATATTCAGATTGCAAAATATATGTCATCAGCTTTAATGTCCAGTTAAAACTGGAGCTGGGACTTGGTGACAGGGCTGAACTGGGGCTTTTTTCTGTGCACTTCACTTTTTATTGTTGTTTTCCTGACTGATTTTGTTATTGTTTCTGGCAATATTGTAAAGTATCTTATAAATATTTAACATTGTAGAACAGATAATACAGTCAAAGCCCCCCAACCCCTCCACCCCCCTCCCCTCCTTACCAACACACGCTATGGCAACAGATTAATACATCTACACAGGGTTACGATACATCAGTCATATAAATGAGTTAAGTATCATCATTCAGCATTTCAGTACCTAATCGAACCTCAGTTACTGTGAGTTTATGAGGTTTCTGACCTCATCGATTCCCACTAACCAGCGTTTGGTAGTAGATGGATTAGCATGGTTAATTTTAGCTGAGGAGACCTCATGTCTAACAGAGAGTACAACCATCATAGAACTAGGGCTCTTTCTAATGGACACAAGCTGTAGCAACATGTTGAGACTACGTCTGGCTGTGACTTGGCAGCATCTCTGAACCTTAACTACTTCTAAGTTTATTTGGTTCCTTAGAATAACTGCAAGTTATCCATGTCCTACGCACCATAACACCACCTACCCTTTTGGTCTGAAGTTTCTGGAATGAGAGCACACAGCTTTCCACTCAGTATACCCTTCAAACAACATAAATATATACAGTATATACTAATGAAGCATATCCTTTCAGTTATTTTATCACTACTTTACCATGAAGACTGTTCATGATGTGTCATCCACCCATTGACTGTGCGTTGACTGTAGTGTGTGTTGTAGTGTTTACCACCTGCTGCCTAAACGGAGCGCAGCCGAATGAGGAGAGAAAGTTAACATGCAGAAGAAAAAACAGAAACGTGGTGCTGGTTGATCTTGCAGGTCAGGAAAAAAGAAAAAAGGTTAAAAAAAACGCAAGACGATGGAAACATTGAAGCTCTTTAGATTATTCTTTAAAAAGTTAATTTCAAACATTTTCAGAGCAAATGTTTCTTCCTCATTCTAACGAAGTGCCTTTGTTTACTGTTTCAGATCATATTTGAAATCTGAAGCTGAAATAAATTATTTTTACGACAAAACTGTAAAAAGTCAACTCATCATATTTCTTCAGGATAACAAGACAGATGTTGGGTTCAATATTTCTAGTACCTGTTTAAAAAGTGACCTCATGCCTGTGTTTCCCAGGTTGTCTGGACCCAACACTGGAGATAACATCACTGTGCATGAACTGCTGTGCTGCTATAAGACTGCTCTATGCTTTTAACAAACAGAAATCTGGTGTGGACACTTTGCAACTTTTCTCTTGACATGTTTAACAAATTAAGTTGGACACCTATCAATGTAGACTCACTGCATTCTACTCACATATGTTGTAATGCACTGCTGTGCATGTTCCACATATGAGCCCAACCAGGTTATAGTATGACAGCAGGTCATTTCACTGACTTCTCTGATTTACTGTGTCAGAGGCTTTTAGTCCAGAAATGCTGCCCACACTCAGGGGTGGATCTACAGGGAGGCAAGTAGGGGCAACTGCCCCCTCCCCACTTTAGAACCTTTATGCCCCCCACATGTCCCCGAAAGTTTTGTCCTTAAATTATATTTGTAAAACCACATAATCTGTAAATACAGAGGCCTCTCTTAGCATTGACATAAATTATCAGTTGTCAGTGCTGAAAGCAGTGGGCCGTGTCAAAGCCAAAGCTACCTTTAGCCTCTGACTGTCTGAGTCAAGATTTCCTTAGTTTGGCTTTAATCTGATTCTTCAAACTGAAATAAAAGAGATTCTTTTGTTTCATCAACTGTGCTGACTGAAAAATTCCAGCCAATCCCAGAGCAGAAAGGGTAAAGAAACTGGTCCTTTCATTTGTAATTGTAGCCTACAATTCATATGAAATTCTATTACACATTTGTGTTACCTGGGACCTTGTTAGATAAAACAAGTTGCTTCCAACTAATAGAAATTTTCCTTCAGCTGCATAAAATTATATTTTAAAAAGAAGTAAATCTGTTTGTGTTGCTGATGATACGTTTTCAAGCCCAAGGTCTCTTTTTCATCAGGTGGGGAATTCATTTATTTAGCGAGAGTAAATCTCTGTTTTTCTGAAAAAAATAAAATAAAATTTTCATCCTTGCACAGCAAGTATGTTACACGAGGTTCATCATCCCATTTAATAATTTACAATTCATCTTCATTTTCAAAGTGACTTATTTTGCCACTGGGGAAAGCTCTGGCTTGTGGGCATCATTACACATGAACTGCTGGCAGTGTTTAGATAATTGTATACAACTAAAATCATGTTATGGTCAGTACAGGTGGGGATGTTTAGAAGAGATGTGCATAATTTATTGATTAGTCGATGACTTTTTAAAAAAGTCAAGTTTAGTTTGGATGGGCATTCTGTACCATTGTGCGAAGACGTGGTGCTTCCAACACTGTTAAAAAATAGCATGGCCTCTTTAAAGCTGCAGTCTGTAACTCTGAGAGAGAGCGGACTTAGCTTATTATTTTGAACAGGCACGAGTCTCACGTCACTCCCCCTCCCTTCCTGCTGCGCTCAAGTCCTGCCTCCAACTTCGTCCCCCCACCTCCTCCCTGCGGCGCATACGCAGCGGCCGTGACCACGATGTAAATGGACAGTATACACAACACAACACAACATGGCCAACTCAGCATCGGTTCGAAATCCTTTCAGATCACGTAGCTCCTGTCACTCACAATGACTAGCAAAATGACTAGTGGCATTGTGGATGTTTGCTACATAAATAAATTTAAGTTCTTTTTTAACAAGGAGTATTGAAAAATATCAAAATCATTCATTCAGTCTGTATTTAGCACAGCGTTGTACCAAAGTTTGTCACTAGATGTCTCCACAATGCCACAAGTTAATGAGTTCAGCAACAGCTGACGGGTCAACAACAACTTGCTGAGGGAGTGATGGTATAAACAAGAAGGTAAACGAGACACTAACAGAAGTCAGATGCGTTTAATCAGCTTTTCTGATGGAGAGGGGAAGGCAGGAGACTGGAGCTCCGTTATCTACGTCAGCTAGCTTAATGTCGAGCATCGCTCTTCTCTCCTGGAAGGTGTGGGCACGGGTGGAAGCTAGTGACTTACTTACCGAAGTTTGTATCCTGGAGGGAACTGCAGCACCAATCCTCCCCTCAGATCATCACTGGGATCGGATGAGGGAATTTCCCTGACAGTGGCATCATCCCGACATAACTGCTGGATGAAACGATGAAACGTCATTCGGACATTAACTGTGAGAATGAAACGGCGAATGGATGTCCATGCTTCACGTGTTTGCTTTGCATACAAACACACCTGTAACTGAACTTGTTGTTCTTGTTGCTCTCTCCCCTTCTTCTGCTGCTGGTGACGTGTGGAGTTTATCGACAGCGAGGCGAACATGGAAAAAAACGTGCACCACGTGTGTCCTACTTGTTAAGGAGGGGCCGGTTAGCAATACAATGGTTGGCTTGAGTTTTGTTCCCTGCAAAAGTTATACGACCTTAAGATACCGTTAAGAGGACCGAAGACGCAAAAGCTTATCGGTCCCGGAAGGCCGTTAGACCTGGCCCCGGTCCTGCTTTGATACTGGGTTTCGGTACCCATCCCTATTTATGAACGCCAAAACATAGAAACCTTTCCTCTCCGACAATAAGCGTTTCCTATAGTTGCAAACTGGGCCGGATTTAGGCAGCCCCACTAGGAGGTGCAGTATAAATTTTAGGGGGGGCTGGAAATTTTTGAGTTGTAAAATCCCCATGATATGTAGCCAATAGAGGACTATATTAATATGATATCATCATATGAATTAATCTATCTATATATTTATCTTGTAATTCAAACCATTTGAATTGTCATTGAGGTTTAATGTTGGATGCACTTGGTACTACCCTCTGCATTTACCTGGCACAAATGGGACACTGGCTGCTGTCCTGTTGAGGATGCGTTTATCTTTTGTTTATTTTATTTACTTTTTTGGTGGGGTTTTTTTCTTCTTTTTTAAAAACGTTTTTAATCTGTCTGTCTTTCTGTCTGTCTTTTGTCTATTTTTTTTTTTTGGTTCTGTATACAACCTGGCTTATTTCAGTCATTAAAAGATTAGTTGTCTGCTTTTCTTTGCAAAAGTCGTAACAAATGCATCCATATCCAGGCCTGCTGTTACGGCTCATGAGCCAGAATAACTACATTTCTTTTTCTTTCATATAGCATAGTGCGGATAGCCTGGTCCCGCCCACTAAATTTCGAAAGCTCCATATAATGTTATAATAATAATAATAATAATGTCATGTTAGCCAGGCTATAGTTCGGCAGAAGGGCGCAAGAACACGAGACAAAGTGGAGAAAGAGCTCTCGCATGATGCAGATGATCTCCCAATCACAAGGGAGGTCACATTCATACATGCGAGGGATGCGTGCTCTGTGAGTCCCTTGTCATTTTCCAATGCTGTTTTCCAAATATTGAATCCTTGTTTTGTGAAACCAGATCCTTATCATTGTTCCCCCCAAACGACATGGGAAACAAAAGCACGCATCAAGCTTCACTGAATATTTAAGCCATGGTCTCCCAGGATACCAGCCTGGGCAGAATGAGCGTGTGTTCTTCTTCCCAAAATTGTGCTTGGGAAAAACCAGAGCTATGGGTTGTGACGGTAAACGCGGCTGGGCTTGGAAGGACTGGGACAGCTGGGGTTGAGGTGCTTGTGCATCCAGAAGAACTCGTATTTGTGGTGAGTCGAGGGGCTGCACCACCCGAGGAGCCGGGTAATGATTCAGCTGCACCTGCCGTGGTACTGCTACTGGCACCTTTGCTGCTACTCAGTGCTAACTTTAGCTTTAGCAACCAGAAATCTGCGCATAGTTGACTCGACGTCAGTCACTCGGTCCAAATTGAGACAGGGAGATAAGTTCTCAGCGAACAAGAGCTCGTTGAGAGACGAATAACCAAATAATTTTGGTGAGAGATGACAAAACAAAACTCAAAACACTGGTTAAGCTCTGCTGTTGGAAGCGAGTCTGCTCTGCTGCGAGTGAGACGTGGAGCTCAAAGTTACCAAACGCAAGCAGGTGAAGTAACTGGCCTCCCCGTATGCATCTACCAGTCAGTGGCTACTTTGGTGGAGGGACGGAGAGAACAGAGCAGAGTGCTCTGACCATTCATCTTCAGATATTTTTTTATTTTTTTCCTGCCATCACGTTTGGGGGGCAGTCACAGCCTTTGGGGGGGCATTGCCCCTCCTTTCCCATGCCTATATCCGGGCCCGTCTGCAAATAATATCCCCCATTTTAGCAAATAATTAGCTCAATTCAAGCGAGTAAACATGCAGTATCTGCGCGTTTAAAGAAGCCGCGGACGCGGATGGATGCGCCCGGTCCGGTGTCCATGCAGGGAAACACCGCTCACCGAGCTGCCTGATGGAGCTAACTGCTAGCGGAGGGAGGGGGCGGTTCGCAGCGCGTGCCAGCAGTGATTGATAGATGTCAGACTCTCCATCAAACACTCACCAGGCTCTGATTGAGCGTCCATAATTTACACGAAACATGATTTTGTATATTTTTAGAGGCCAAACCGTAGCATGTTGTACTTCCTGGTTGCGCGTTCAATATACCACAGTGGCCGCAGCAGACTCTGGGTAGCACAGAACATGCATTCTCAGCCTACTGGCTACTATATTGCTCTCCTGATAGGATTGTCCGTGATCAGTAATATACTCATGCAGACAAAGAAAACAGTGGTGTCCTCGCTCTCCATATTTATTCCAGTGTTGTTTTCTTTTCTCCTTATTGAGAGTGGTGCTAGAGTAATGCTAGATGGTTGCGTCACATCAGTCCTTATCCCTGACTGATGTGCGAATGCAAAGGGAAATGGTTCTCCTGGGGAAGGACGGTTCTTAGAACAAAATTTGTGGTTACTGTAACAGTTCTTAGAACTACGTTCTTAGAACCTGTCTGTTCGAATGCAGCTAAAGAATGTCTGACAAGCTGATACCAACTAATGAAATAAAAGTTCCACCTGGCAGAATTCCATGCTCCTGCCCCACATGTCCTGTAAGTAAAAATAATAATAATAATAATAATTATAATAATACTAATAATAATAATAATGATAGAACAAACCTGTGGTAATATCACATCTGTCTTAAAAAAAAAAGATTAGTGCCAGTGAAACAAAAAAAATGACTACCATATACATCTAATCATAAAATTAAACAAACAAGAATATGGTTTTCATTTAACCTAAGTACCTTATTACATCACCCTCCCCCATGAACACCTGACCAGAACTGGGTGAAACAATGGGAGGACAACATGGCCATTCCTTCACAAATGAATGGAAGAACAGTGAAGGACCTATAGCTACAGGGAAATATATTTCCATGAATCCTTATTGTTATGACTCTAGCCCCTTGCAGATTTGCTCTCAACAGCAGTAATGTTGCAAGCTTGGTCTTTTATCCCGTTTGCATTCAGACGAACAATCGCTCTTTTACCTTGGAGCTGTAGACATGACCTGGCTAGCCTTCATGACATAAGAGCAGAAATATTGCAGCACATTGTTTTGCCTGAACGCACAAGAAATGTTTTGGATAAGTCACAACACAAAACATGTGACCCATGGACTTATCCGGAACATTTACCCACAACTGAACGCAGCTGGGACGTAAAAAGTCCACGAGGAGGGAATATGTTTGAAAAGACAACCCGGTAATTCATACTTACCCTCCACAGTTTCATAATCTCCAGCTAGATATTTTTTATTTTCAGTTTTTGCAATCCATGACTAGTTTAGTGCTCTCTATACCCAACAGAATTTTCCATTCATACAGAGTTCGGACATCCTCTGATAGAAGAAGTGTGCTTCACTGTTTGCTGCTGGAGTTTGTGTTTCTTTGGCAACCTTCAGGAAATTGTATTGGTGATAATTAGACCTACTGCTACAGAATCTGTGGAGAGCTGATCCGTTCGTGCTGGGGGGATGGGACCATCTGGAGAAAATGCTACAGATGTATTCTAATAGGCCTTTATTATTTTTGTTGTTGTGAGGAGTTACAAACAGTGAGAAGTAGCACAACAGTCCCATGGATTTATTACTATAGACTGAACTGCAGAATTTTAGCAAAACAACAACTGGGTTTACACAGCAGCCTATTTCAGCATCAGGGTTTTACAAATATTTCCTGGTAGTTGAGTCAGCATACACCCACATAGCGACACACAATAATGCCACATCATCCATCCACAGGCCACGCTCGTTTCAGGGCCAAGGATTTTTCTAATGAGTAGGCCTGAAAACTTTGAGATGTGAAATGAATCATCACACAGCCTAAACACAATATAGTGTCAATTAATAAGACATGGTCGTATTATAACTGACAGATTTCTGACTATTTCAAGCTAAACAAGTTAACTCACCAATTTGATGTCTTCACAACAAGTATCTTTAGTAAGGTACATCCAGATTGTCTGTTTTAAAAAGAAAATAAAACAATAGGCTATCCACTCTGTTTTCTGCCGTTTCTTCCAAATAACTTCTGCTGCTGCTAACGTCTTGATATATTTCATTTGTATCAGTGAAATATAAGTAACCGTGGTCAAGCTCATCTGGTTCAGGTTTAGCTTCAACTTTTACACAGTTACTTATCAAATATTACTTATAAGTATTACCTAGATGTTTCCAGATAAATTGGACTGTTTTCTCATGATTCAAAAGCTACTGTTTACTCTGTGTGGAGTTTTTAGGTGTACGTTTTTTTTTTCATTTTCTTCTGTGCTCAGGTCAGTTAACTCAAACACACGCACACACACACACACACACACACACACACACACACACACACACACACACACACACAAACACACACACACACACACACACACACACACTTGATTCTGATACTTTTGTAATACTGTAATCTCACACGTCTCAGCTTTCTGTAGAGACCATAAACATGCAGTCTTCGGAATTTTAAAGACATAATTATTTTATTTTGTGTGTGTCATTTCACTCAGGGGACAGAAAATGTAGACATCACAAAGAAGAGGTTAATATGGAAAAAGCTCTAATGGTTTCCAATGAAATAAAGTAAGACCAGATGATAATACAGGACAGATAATAACATATACATCTGAAATGTTACTCTAACCTTCATTTAGGGTCATATACTGTACAGTACAGTATGTGTCCTAAACCTTCTAATAAAGCCCATTTGCGACCTATATTAAAAAGCGATGAATGAACCTCAGCTTGAAGGCATAAATTGTTCTCTCAAACTAACTGGCCTCAGTGTGAGGATGGTAAGAGCATCAGACCCACTGGTGGAGTGTAAAATGTACATTATATCCCTATAAAGTGGATGTCCATCAGAATCTGAGCTCTTCTAGGCAATATGCCAATTAGGATATTACCATATTATCAGCCCCTGAAATTACACTCATGTCAACATTTAGAAGAAGTCTTTATGAAATCTGGCAGATGTGTTCACTGCAGGAGACTCCCAGAGGTCTCAGTCACAGAAGTTGAATATAAATAGCTTTGCAAAAAAGCCTGTAACCACGCCTTAAGTTCCTCATAGTCTGGGATACTATGTGGTTATTTTTATGAGCATTTTGACACCCTGACTTTCAATTTAATGCTTTGACAGTTTGACTAAATGGGCAAATAAGACGTGAACACTGTGTGGCTTTTCCATTACAATTTAAATACATGCTAGGAAATTAAATCTGTAAAGTGGACATTTCTGGAACTCGACATCTGCAAATGAACAAAGCATTAGCAAAAGATGTTTTACTAAATATTGCCTGAAGCTCAGTCACACTTGAAAAAAAACCTTCAGTTCACATTTACGCATTTATAGCAGGTAAGGATAGCTCAGTTGCTACATTTTAATGGGCACGACTGCACAACAGTGCTCATGTGCACCAAGAATGTGTTCACAGTAGCTTAATGTAAAATGTACACACAACAGAGTAGTCTTAAAATGTGTAAATATTTTTTGACTTGAAGTACATATGGGAGAACATTTCATATAATAAATGCTGTAAAAATACTCACTTTCTTTGCTCAAATATCTCCTTAACCTCTTCTTGACAAGGCCTGTTTTTCTGCCTCAAGGACCTACACAAAATAAAGTACACACATGTATGCAGAATCTTAGTAATTAGGAATTAGAAATGAGTATGATAATCTTTAAAAGAGTAAAGTAATCTGAGTAAAGTAGTATGTGAGGAGGAACTGTGCTACACTAGAAGGTAGAAAGGTTTCGAGTTGTTTAATAAAGGTGTTATGCAGGTAACCGTAGCTATACGTGGATGACGATTGGACAGAGACGTCCTCATGCTGTCCTACATTCCAATAGAACTGCTGGGTTTGGTGCTGTTGCTTGGTAGAAACTTTTAACGAAGTTTCTCCTTGTCGTCATGCTACATGTTAGCATATTGCTAAGTTACATGTTAGCATGTTGCCATGTTACATATTACATATTAGCATGAATGGACAAAGCTTAAAACCACGTGATCCATAGGATTCTGATGAGCTGAAGTGATGCACATTGGGCGGTTCCTTCCTCCGCCATCTTGGCACCATCACAACTCTGGTGGCTGCCAGAAATCACAAAAGGCCAACGACGAGCCGTGGAGAGGGGGGGCTGTGAGCTTGGGGAGGGATGATTGCCACCCATTAAACTCCAAGCTATGTGCTAACAAAGCTAACACGGAGCTAACGGGAGCTAACCGACTAACAGAGGTAGGCGGGTTAAAGACATGAAGCACTGTTAGCCACACTGTTAAAAACATAGACATATATAGGTAGACGCCGCATCCCTGTGAGAGACGTGCCGACGGAGCCGCCATCTTGGGTCAGACCAGGCTGCTGTCAGAAGACAATATGCGCCATACGAGTCAAGTGGTATTTTATAATTTCAGATAGTCTTAGTCTTGTAAACTTGGAACCGATTTCACGATAAATTGGCTGCTTGAAAATTTAACCTTCTTAGGGTCACACGGGACTATTTGATTGAATTAAACGATTGTTTAACTTAAAATGTCATTTTGTTTTGGTGTGCAGCAGCAGCAAACTTCCATAGCTAGGCTACATCTTAAAATGCCAGACTTCTGTTCAGCATAGGGGGGCTCAGATAAAAGAAGGTTACAAACAAGGAATCAACTTCCATCAGTAAAATTTCACGATGGATAATCC